>VDFB02274411.1:0-32815 GCA_007258455.2 Sequoia sempervirens | reverse complement strand
TAAGGACTTAGGATGAAGAACCAAAGCAACTTGGAGATTGCCTAAAAATAGTATGCTTCCTCAAGAAGTTTGGAGAGCTCCCAAAAGGATTGAAATCAATTCTAAAAGCATCAATGGGCTCCATGCCACCAATTGAACTCATTGCCATGATCAACAACTCTGCTAAATTGATCATGTGCTCTCCAAGAACTTTGGGGTTCTCCCTAACTCATCAATTAGCCTATGAAAAACTCGGAAAATAGGCTTTTATCTACAAAATAATTTATCTTAAAATAGGGACATTACAAAAAACCCCTTGATAGAATCAAATTTGTAAGTTTAAAAGGCAACTAGGTATATGTCCAAAAAGCTAACTTTAGATCACAAGAGTGTTTGTTAGGACTTGATTGAAAGTCTTAGAGACTTAGCTTAGGTCTTATATTACTTTGTAATAAGAGACATGCTTCGAGATAACCTCATTGGTTTAGATTATAAACTTTAGTTAGACAAAGTATAATAGTTTGATAAATTAGTGGTTGATTGGTATGTTTTGGTGGTTGGTTGGTTAGAGGATATTATTGAGCTGTTGTCTCTATATAAATGAAGTTTTGTTTGTGATTGAATAAGGTTTAAATACTAGGACGTCTAGTGACTTTTACTATTTGATAACAACAATTATAACTAGGTATATTAAAGCTAGGACTTTGTTCACTAAATTTTAAATGCCTCGGCAAAAGTCTTGGGTAATGTTGTGGGGGCAACAAGGTCCATGATAATGATGCTTATGAAGGCATTTGGGTTTTTCGACTAAGTTTCCGGTTCTGGTACTGGTTCGGGTTTGGGTTCGGGGGTTCAATTCGTCAATTCAGCTAAATTTTTTGGGGGGTGGCTTTCGTTCGTTTTGGGTTCATTAGTACAAAAAACATGTATATATATATATATATGCAGCCTAGAAGCATGAATTAGGATTAGAATATCACATAACATCATATAAACAACAAAACCACCAAAAACTTGAATATCATTTAAAACATGCATGATAAATATTCATTGTTCAAACTTCAAGTTCAATATTACAACACTTTTAAAGTTTTAATCATCAAATGGATTCTCTAAATCATCCATATCAATTTCAACGTTGACATTAGATGAAGTAGGAAGACTAGATGAATCACAAGTAGTGCCAATTGCACTGTCACTAGCACTAGTATTGTGCGCATGCTGTTGTTGGATATCAGACTCCTCATATGCAATATGGTGGGAAGTGGAAGCATCTAAGTCAGTATCCTCTGGCTCTATATCCAACAACTTTGTCTCCCCTTGTAGTCACGTTGTTTGTGTGAAAGGAGATGCAAGTTGGAATGCACATATACTAAGTCCTCCGCTCTTTTTGAGAGCAATTTATTGCGCTTTTCTAAATGGATGAAATAATATGTGCTCCAATTCCTCTCATATGCAGATGAACTAGCAACCTATGAAGACAAAGTAAACAATTAAAAAATTATAAATAATAAATGAAATTATGAAACTTTTAAAACTAAAATATGAAAATTTATTAAACTTACTTGTAATAAAACTTTGATTGCAAGGGGTTGCAAATGTTGGAAGTATTGTCCATGGAAGTAACACCAACTATGAGCATCCTTTAAAAACCTATCATGAAGAGCATCAACATCTAGACCATTTAAGCGCACAAAATCAATGAACTCATTCGTGACTACACTTCGGAAATTTTGATTAGGTATCTCACAAATGCTGCCTTGTACCCTTCAGCCACTTCTAAATCTCTATATGGAGGAAGCCTTCCTGGCACTAAAAGAATCTGACTACTGTAGTATTTTGGAGTCAATGCAAAGGCAAGAGAGTGTAATGGAGTTGTCATTTTGTTCCATCTTTCTTCAACAATTGTTTGCACTTGTTTGAAGAAATTCTCTTCAGGGTCTTGCTCTCTCGCATTTATGGTGCACTTGATCTTCTCAAGCATTGAGTCTATACCATCATACATCTCTCCAATGCATGGCTTGTCCATGTCAGTATAGCGAATCATACTCAAAATGGGCTCAGTGAAGCTAAGGAGATACTCCACACGATCCCACCATGAGTCATCTAATATCATGCTCTTAATTTTTGTTGCTCTTCCAGTGCTGCTTTGCCTCCATATAGACCAATTGTTGCTAATCACCATGCTAGAAAGTGCCTCTCTAACTTTCACAGGTCATCTCAAGACGATTGTGTTAGAGGCAAAGCAGGTCTCTGCAACCTATTTCAAATTAAAAAAAATAATTAAAATTTAAAAATAACTTTAAAGAAGAATTTAAATTAGAATGCACAATCAAATTATGAAAATCAGAAAATGACAAATGTAAATATTACTTCACTTATAGGCTTCAATGAATCTTCAACCAACTCAACCTCCTTTTCCAATAAAGTGCCACACTGTTACACCCCGATTGTATAGCTACTACTGCATAGGAAATGCATTGTAATGTTTGAATCTTTTAGATGAATAAAACATATTGTTCTTGTTATCAATTGAATGTGTCCTATTTAAAATGATTGTCTCATTTGTTTGATACTTCTATTGATGTAATTCTTGAATGAATGTGGCATATAAGTTATGGAATAATGTTATTCTAACTTTTGGTGATGTTTTATGTATATTGCCTTGTTTTGAGCATATGACTTCTGTTGTCGTGTCATGATGTGCAGGAAACAGGTTCATTCCTCCAGGCAGAGGAGAGATATCACTCGGGGAGGAGCTTGGTCGGGTAAACAGTAACGAGTACCAATTGAGCATACACACACATCCTATAGACTGAGTAAGCTAAGTCAGTTTGTTGAGTTAAGGATAAGTCATCCATAGGCTTGTTTGTTGACATTAGGAGTCTTATCTACTTCTGAATGCATGAATAAGTGATGCTTGCCAGTGTAACTGTATGTGGAATAATGTTACTAGTTAGGAGGTGGGCATGTATATATATATATGTTATATACATGTATCCATAAGTATATTCACATCGATACAAATGTGTGAGAGCAAATGGATATGCCCGTATGTGTGCATCGATATAAATACACTTCTGAATACGTATACATAGAGGAAAGTATACAAGCAAATATACATGTATACATACCCACAACCAACCTGTTATATATACGTGAATATGAATAATATTATGTTGACATTACCTCAGAATCTACATATACACATATATACACATATACATGTTGTGACCTTTTTCACACATCGCCCCATTGCAAATGGGGACCCCCCTAATTTTTGCTTCGTTCTGAACTTTTGGCTTGATTTTAGTTTGTTTTGTCGTTGTCTCTCTTTTCTACTGTCTGTCTTTCGGGGTGTGCCCGTCTGATGTAGGATTTTGGCCAAGTCGGTAAAATTAGGGTTTGTACCTTTCTGGTCAATACGGGGTCAAGCAAGGTGAATAAATTGAAAACAAAGACTAACGTTGCTGTCAGTATGCTTCCAGTGGACTCTCAGCAAATTTTCATCAGATTCCGGGTACTTCATATTTTTAGTAAGTATGCAATTCAGGGCATTATGTTAGTATTTTTGAAATCCCAATAGTCACACTGCATTTAGAACACATTAAGCTGCTCGTGTGCAAAATTTGAGCTGAAACCGACCACTTACTATTTTTAGCAGTCCAACTTCCGGAGCAGATTTCAAGGCTTAAATGAAGAATTTTTCAACGCATGTCTGCATATTCCTTCTGGGTTTTCTGAAACCTTCGCAATGGTGTAACATGCAAAGCGAGATAACAACTTTCAGAGTTAAGCCTTTAGAGGCTATTTTTAGGGTTTGCATGTCAGGATTTTCTTTGCATGTTTACATATTCCTTATGGGTTTTTCAAGAGCTTCGTAGTGATGTGACATGCAAATGAAGATGGTCACTCATTTGGGAACTTACTATTTTTAGCAAGTACATCCCGGCAGCCGCTTCCCAGCATTTCAGAATCACGAGCTGATCGCAACGCAGCAGAAACAAGAACAAATGGAGATCATTTGATATGCATGCAGAACAAATTAGGGTTTCCAGCTTCGGGACCCAAAAAGAGGGGTAAAAGGTCAGAATTTTTGAAAACCGGTGTAAACCACAGCGATCAGCATCTTCCAAGCTATCTGCTGGTAAAATTTGAGAGCAAACGGAGCACTTACTATTTATAGTAAGTCATTTTGGAAACTGGCTAAAAATAGAAAGTCAGCAACAAGCGCCGATGTCAGCAGGCAAGTCACGTGGTGAGGAGCACGTCATTCGAATTTCAAAGCAAACAGAGTTGTGGAGGTATCAGAAACGAGCAATTACTATAAATAGCAAACCACCTTCAGAAATGGGCTAAAAATAGCAGGCCAACCCGAAATAGCAGTCTCAACAGGTTGATGAAGTTGTGAGGACCCAGTGTTCAAAATTTCAATGCAATCTGAGCCTCTGAAGTGTGAGAATTAAAAGGCTTACTATTTATAGTAAGGCATGGAGGAACGGGCAAAGACGAAGAAAAACGGCTAAGTCTGAGACTTCATCCTGTATCAACATGAAAATGCGCCCTCAAGGATGAAGAGACATAAAATTTTTCTAAGTCTAAAAGATATCCTCCAGCACAGGTGAAATGTGCCCACTCCAGCATGAGACAAGAGAAAAATTTTCTAAGGCAAGCTTCATCCTGCTTCCTAGGCAAAATGCGCCCAACATACCTTTATGCCATGGAATAAAATCTAAGTGTTAGCTTCATCCTGCTCATGCCTCTAAATGCGCCCTCACATGCAGGCAAAATGCTAAAAAATTTTCTAAGTATAAAACTCGTCCACCTCCTATGGCAAAATGCGCCCATGCAATAAGAAAGTCAAAGAGGTCAAAACGTTTCATCCTCCTGCCTAGCTAAAATGCGCCCAAGGAAGAGCTAGTGAAGCATAAAAAAATTCTAAGGCAAGATATCCTCCACCACCCTCCATTTGCGCCCATCCTCCATCAAGTTGAAAATGCGCCCAAGAAAGTCAAGAAGATCAACAAAACTCGTCCTCCTCCCATGGCAAAATGCGCCATGCTAAACAAGAAGTCAAAAGGGTCAAAGTGTTTCGTCCTTCTACCCATGGGAAATGCGCCCATCCTCCTCCTATGCTCAAATGCGCCCATGCAAGATAAAAGGGAATCAAGGCGTGGTGCATGTAGAGAATATTCTAAGCTTTGACTTCCTCTCTCCCCTTTGAATGTGCCAAGACAAAAGTAAGTGTGGGGTAAAACGTGGTAAACAAGGTAAAGGTGGTCAAATAAAGTGACCTTGGCGTGATTAACCTCTTGCAAGTGTGAAATGCGCCCAAGGGGGAGTTGAATGTGTTGGGTGTGGAAGTGAAATATCTTCCTCAAGGTGCTAAATGTGCCCAAAATGCATGAAGTTTGAAGTAAGGTTGATGAATTACGCTACGCGTTGAAGTTAGAATTATCCTCTTCAAGTGTGAAATACGCCTAGGGTGGTGTGAATAAAATATGTTGGGCATTGAAAGTAAAATATTCTCCATGGCATGATATGTGCTCTCAAGGCATTTAAAAGAAAATTTCTTTTAGTAGATAAAATTTCTTCACAGGAAGAATGAATAAAAAATTTCTAAGGCATGGAATAAAATGTGTTGTTGACATAAAAGTGCCTTGGCAGATGAATTTGAAAATGATTGCCTAGATGATTTTTGATCGAGTTCCTGATGAAAGCTTTTCTTTCTCGAGCCTGAGTTGGATGAAATATCAAAGTGAAGTGCGCCGAGCAGAATGCAAGATGGGTTGGAAGTTTGGCTAAGGCATGAAGAATTTGAACACAAAGTTGGCTGGTGAAAGATGAACCCTTGGAAGTTAACGCGTGAAAATCCTGGTAAGTAAGGTGAACTTATATTATGAAGTGTTCTAATGCTCTTCTCCTTGCTTGTTTTGCAGGAGAAACGTCGAGACCAAGCGTTGATGATTTAAGTGGTCCAAGATGACATTTCAACCTCGAAGGAAGAAAAGTTGCAAGAAAATGGCTAAGTGTTGAGACTTAGTATAACTCAAGTGACAAAGAAGAAGTTGAAGAACAACGTCAAGAAGAAGATTAGGAACAGTGTGAACGTGTCTACGAATGGGAATCTTCTAGAAGGATGGTGGACATTAATGGCTCATTTATTACCCCTCTCTCCTTTGTGGCGGTTTTTAGGGCAAATCTTGTTTAGGGCTGAGGTGGTGCGATCCTGGCCATCCAGCCGATTGTAATCTAAGCCGTCTGTTGGACTTGGCTAGCTATATAAAGGGGGAGTCTCCCTCATTTGTATCTCATTAGAAGTAGAAGTTAGACAGTAGAGATTAGAATAGAGAAACAATTAGGTGACTGTTGGCGTAACAACTAACACCTCTGGAGTAAGAGTTGCTACAAACAGCCTATGTACACTACGCAATGAGTGCTCTTCAAATTAGGAGGGGAAGCTCCCTCGTTGTGCTTTACAAAAGTACTTGCAAATGGAAATAAACTAAGCTAAATCCTGTCTTTTTGTTTCAGCTGTAGAGGTACAAGGCTTTCTTGAAAACTAATACGTTGCAGCTGAGTTTTCTCTAGTTTCGCAGATTCACTAACTACAACTAAACTTAATAATTTAAATTCAATCCAGTTCCCTCAAGAAAACAGAGCATGAGGAAACGGAGCAAGGTTATGACTATCAGACGATAAACGCATTCAGATTCTCTACTTGAAGGCAAGGTGGCGCAACTATTATCTCAATCTGAACAAGTTTATTGGCACAAAACAGATTTAAGAATTTACCATGACAACCTTATGGAACCCTATGTGGCATAACACTTGATCATAACAGTAAAGACTTCACAAAACAGATTTATCATTACAATCTTACGAAACCCTATGTGGCATAACGCTTGATCATAACAGTAAAAGGTCACGAAACAGATTTATCATCACAATTGCATGAAACCCTATGTGGCATAACAATTGATCGTAATGATAAAGATGCACAAAACAGATTTATCTAAACTATGGAAAGAATCCACTATCACAATTGCATGAAACCCTATGTGGCATAACAATTAACTGTAATAGCAAAGACGCATGAACAAATACCAAAAGAGCAATATTGAGGGCAAGGTAGGCGCAGCATATATTTCTCTCTCAAGCAAAAGTTATTTACAAATGAGCAAAAGCTCTTATTTATATACATCAAGGTGTAAGTAACCCTAAAATCACCTTGAGTCATCTACAGTCTTGCAATGCATGCAAGATTCGCTGCCAAACCCTAATGAAATAAACTATACAGTTAATTGGAAAGCTACCATCAGTTAACCGATACATCTAACCTAAATGGACAATGTGCAAGCATGCACGCCCTTATCTAAAGCAAAGTTAATTGGACACTACCCTCAGTTAACTGGAAACCCTAACCCTAACTCCTGTGAAGATAATCCCAAGGAAGAGATAAGCATGTATGAAGTCAGCAAGTGAACTCAAGACTAAAAAGCTCTGTTAATCACACCCAACCCTCAAATTAATCGGTGTTCCAACCGGGCAGATCACTCCATGTCAACTCGGGTCTAACACTTCACCAAGAACTCATCGATTCTCCTCACATCGCACTTTGATGTCATGAAAGCAACAGCCCGCTTTCTTTAGTTCTCCGACATTATGCATACATTCTTTAACATTTTCACCGCTTCTTGAAACTAGCCGCGAATAATCAAATGTGATCCAAAAATCTCTATCAAGATATCACGAACAAGCTTCTGAAACTCAGTTTGTACAACCTCGAGATCAGCGTAGATACCATTTTCACGAAGATAATGGCACAAGATCTGAGTGACTTTGGCGGCTCCGTAAATGAAGTGATCTCTGTTCCTTTTGCAACTTAACGCTTCATTGTCAGCTGCTCTGATGAAAACCTAAATTAAGACCGACTTGGTCTTGAATTCAGTCTAGTTGAACCACCAAAACTTGCCCTGGACCGTGAACATGGCTATGTTCTTGACAAATCTCCTGAAGCTAAAATGCCCGACAAGGCTAAAATAATTCCCTGCTGGAAGATAATTTCACCAAAATTCCGAGATACGGGTTTTATTCAGAAATAATTCCAACACAACCTACACCAAAATTGTGAAAAAACGCCGTTTAGCTTGTCATGCAAAGACTTTTTAGTCGAGAACTGCAAGGGTTCTAGAGCTTCTCGGGGCAATTTTTCTTGAGAAATTCTGGAACATGGGTTTTGTGCACAACAGAATTCTGAACAAAACCAGATGATGAGATTTTCAAAAAGATGTGATTTTGGCCCACATGCAAAGAAATCTTCGAAAAAAAAAAAGCACAGAGCTTCAGACGAAGGCCGCAGGTAGTCTTTTCTCAAAAAAATCTAAGACATGGGTTTTGGCTGCAAATGCCTAAATATGCGAACTCTGCATGGTCGATTCTAAAATACGCTTGAATTTCTTTTGATACAGCACCTAAGTTGGAGAAATAAAAAGAAGATTGTGAAGATAGAAAGTTTTGCTTGTCCGCTTTTGGAAAAAATCTACAACCTCTTCTCTGAATTTGATAAAACCTCGCATGAAAAATAAAGTCTAGAATCTTCTTCCTCTGAACAATCTGAACTCGTTGCTTCGAAGAACGCTGAATTCGGACACCTGAATCACCTTTAGCTTGCTGGTCGCTCAAGAAGAATATGAGCTTCAGAGCAAAAGATGATGAAATAATGGACGCCATTGCTGAAATATATAGAATTTCATCATTGAAAATTCGCATAAAGCACTAAAGTTTGAAAAATGGCGCTTGGCTTCTAATTGGACCTCATTCCAGTTAACTGAAACTCAAATATGCTAAATAAATCATCATGCTTTAGGGTTTGCCTTTCAAATCTTCAGTTCAACTCATCATGCAATTTTGACTTCAGTTAGCAATCTTATCAAATTCGCCATCCTTCACATTTGCTTTGGATTCACAAATTTAACCTAAGGCGACCCTTTAGATAACTAAAGTTAACAATGTTGATTGAGATAAGAAATTCGCCATCTCCATGCAATAATCATTACTAAAAATAGCGACCCTTTTGATAAGTGAAGTTAGTCATAAGAATTCGCCATATTCAAGTAATAAATATTCTAAAAATAGGGACCCTTTTCAATCTTTGGTTGGCCTTCAAGAATGCGCCAACTTCACATGCTTTAATCAATAAAATCTAAATATAACAACCCTTTTGGAACTAAAGTTGCCATTCCTTGAAAAGTGCGTAGCTTCACAAAATATGCTTCATCATAATAAACACTAAATATGGCAACCCTTTTCATAACTGAAGTTAACACTCAAATGCACCTTACTTCACAAATTAATGCTTCATCAAAATATGGTGTCCCTTCTTGAACTTCAGTTGACACTCAATGAAGCGCCATCTTCACTAAAACTTCATAATTGCAACAAAATTTGCCATGCATGTGAACTCCAGTTGACATTCACTGATAATCTTCAGTTAAGTGGACATGCAATCAAGTTAACTCAACATGCAAGATAGTTAACTGAACATGCAAACTAGTTAACTCGACATGCAAACTGAAAGATCACTCCACATGCCAACATATGAACTAAAGATGACAACCCAGAAAACGTTTAGTCTAACTGCAGTCAGAACTCCAGTTAAGGCGTCCATTCAACTCACTTTCGAAAATTCAACTTTGAACTCTCAAGCGAATTCCAGACTTAGCCAAATTTCATGAAAATTTAAGCAAAAAAAACCTCTGCTGGGACCTCTGTTCATCCTCTGACACCAGTTGACTGACTTCTCCGATTGACTGGCTGACAGGTGCATTGCAAAGCTGAGTAAAAAATGATCAAAAGATATCTTGAGACTACACGTCATAAAACTGACATCTAAAGACTCAAAAATCCAAGCGCCTTTTTCAAAAGCTGCGCTTTTCCTCAGACTTAGTCAAATTTTGACTTCTGTATCTCGAACGAAGGGAAAAATAAATCCTTCATAACTTCTGTTTTATCAACTTTCAGGACTAGATCTCAGGTTCGCTGACTTCATTCTACACAATAGCTGCAAAGGCACATTTCCCAAGAAAACATTGTCTGAGGGGTGAAAAACAAGGGCGCCTTTTTGAAAAGTTGCTCTTTTTCCTCCGTGACTTAGCCATTTTATGGAACCGGCAACAAGAGAAAATCCCTCGACCGCAGTTTGAGGCATTCAATTTAACTCGACGCGACAGTAAATCTGGAGTGCCTTTAGAGCGCAATGACTGACACCATTACTGAATATCTGGTATCACCAGAAAGAAAGCATTAAAGGCTTGAAAAGCTTAGGCGTCTTTCCCAAAATGTGCTCTTTTGCTTTTTCCTCTGATATTTTGACTAAGATTTGACCCTACGTTTGACCTCAAGTTCAAGCACTTCAGCAACTCAGATTCACCTACTGACGGATGCGTCGCGAAGCTCGAACAAAAGTGAGACAAACATCTTGGACGGCATTTAGTCAAAAACCTTCATTTGGCACCTCAAAAAGATGGGCGCCATTTCCAAAAAACTGCGCTTTTTACCAATGTTAGCCAATTCTCGCTTTCGCCTTATTCCGCGCTATATCTTCCATAACTTGCCCGAAACAGGTCCGTTTGACAAGCTTGATAGCTCACTGCGAAGCTGACGTGATGCCGGACGAATGTCTGCTGGAGGTGACAAACCCTAAAAAACAGGATCTGAGCCCCTAAAAGATAGGGCGCCCATTTGAGAATGTGCTCCCTTCTCCAGAGACAGAAAATTTTGGTGATTTCCGTTCAGATTTTCATTTTTCTTAAATTCCTTCAGCAACAGACTGACATGACACTGACACCAACTCCATATTTAAGAACCCCAAAAACGACCTTCCTCACATCAATACTCTTTAACAGATTAAGACTCCAATTAAGCAAAATGCCTTAGTGAAGCAAAAATTTTGGTTTTGGGTACACAGCGACAACTTAGAAGTAGCTTAGTATAGATTGATAGTGTAGTTGAGGAGAAGGAAGTTTTCCTTTGAAAACTTTTGTGCGAGATTGTTGTGTAAAACTTTCATAATAAAAGATCTTTTCATTGATGGTGAAATTCGCCTTTGTTATGGATAGCTAGCAAGGTTTCTTCATCCCTTCTACTTCAAGTAGCGTAGAGTAGCGTAATTTCATTTTCAAGCAAGTAGTTGTTAGCTGTGGAATGTGGTGTTTGATCTTAAGCAACTTCGCCTATCCATACCACTAGTGGGCTCGCTGATGGTGAGTTCGCCTTGTGTGGTCAACTGGAACATCGTGGACTTAACTTCGTTTGTGATTCACATGTTGGTATGCGTCATTGTGACGGTGTCTTCGCGTTGAATTATGATCTGAACACTTTGAGCTACTCCTCTGAAGATTGCACTGACTCCGTGGAAGCTGTCCGAGGCGAGGCAAAGCGAAGTTTGGTTGAAGTTTGCTGAAGTTGAGCTCCATATCCCGCACTTAGAATAGATTAGAGTTCTCTAAACCCTGCACCATTTCAATTCAGTACTTTCTGATTAGAATAGGAAATCCGTGTTTCATTGATAAATCTGTCGAATTATGAAAACCCCTTCCTCTGCTGCTGAACAATTCCGTAAGTCCCCTTGAAATACCAGCAAATCACATTGAGCCAATTGAGCCTATTCGCATTAAAAGAACTTTGGAGTTGAACGCACAAACTCTCTCGCAATCTTAGCGTTCTGGATACTTTGATCAAGAGAGAATAGGGTAGCCGTTGGCGACTTTATTCTGTGTTGGTGCAGTCACGAAAAACACATCAACAATACATAGGTACGTATAATGAAAGTATGCTGACTGGCTCGCAGTATACGTACTTTGTAATTAAATATGTATGTGTATACATGTATATATGTAAAGGTAAATATAATTATATATTTAATATTATATAATATATATATATATATATATTATAGTTCTTACAAAATATATATATATATGTATATAAGATTATTTAAATTATTAAATTTAAATAAATATACATAGATATATATTATGTAAATTAAAGCTATACTATATGTATATATTAATATAATAAAATAAATATATAAATATAAGTTATTTTGTGATAATGGAATGGAAATCGAATAAAGTTTTAAATGGCACTTTATTTAAATAACATAAAGTGTAGAAAAGAAATCGAAGTTTGGAAATGTGAGACTTTATTTTCTCAAAAATAAATATTTCTTTAAAACTTTGGAAGTCGATTAACTCCATGAAATAAAATAATGTGACTTCAAAATGAATCGAATGCCTCGGAAAATCATGCCATGTTGAAAATATTTCATTTCAAACTATGGGAAACTTTAGAAAAATAAAATAAAATAAAATGAAGGAAATTCCCGTGAAGTGAAAATGCGCGACTGAATTCTCACGCCATGACCAGGTCAAGTGACTTGGATGAAGCTGAGTATTTGGCTGTCAAACCTCATAAAATGGCAACTTGGAATGCAAGCGCACTTGACCTTTTCACCATTGTTGAATCATCAAAACGAACTGCTGAGTTTGTGCGCCTAAAATAGAAAAACGCCTGTAGGTGTCAAGTATTGAGTTTTGTCAGTTCAATGTCGAATTTTTCTGCATTTGCTGTCATCATGAAAGGCCGAATCATCTCTTTAATTCGCCACATTGTAAGTTTGAATTATTCTGGGACTGTCTGGCGTTTTTCTTACCTTCTAAATAGCATAATAAGTTGAGTAGGGCCTCTATATAAAGGCGCCTGTTCACTCTTTCAACTCACCAATTCATATTGCGGTAAGGTTTTCTTTGGAGAGCAGAAACATAATTTCTGAGAGCTTACAATCTTGTTTCTGAGTAGTTTCAGAAATTTCTATCCTGTATCATCAATTTAGAGTGAATTCTTCTTTATATTCTGAGAGCACAATTTATAGTGACTGTGATTCTTTGCTGTCATTGTTCATTTCTGAGTTTAATAGTGAGGAGTTGAGATTATCTTGAAGCTGTGTTTAAGAGTTGATTCTCAGTAAAAGAGGTAGCTGGAAGTCTTTTGGCTGTTGGCTGAAGGTGCTACAAACTCAAACTAGAACATCATCTGTGGGAAAGCATATATCAGGCATGCTATTCTTCTTCATATTCTAGAACGAAATTCTAAATATATTTCTGAATTTAAATATGCATGCTATTCTACTTTCATATTTTAGAATGAGTTCTAAATAAAAGTTTGAACTTGTATCTTCTGAATGAACATGGATAGGGAGTTGTAATTAGTTCTATTCTTCATATTTAGAACGGTTTTCTAAATGTAATTCTGAAAGAATAACTTCTAATTAGGTAAAGAATAGGAAATGCTTTTAAAATCCATTAACAAGAAGCAATTTGTGATTTAAGAAAAATGGTATTGTATGTTTACTACTATTTGCACCTGCTTGCATTATGTTGTACCCAAACCAAATTTTTGGCTTCATTAAGGCATTTTGCATAAAAGAGTCTAAACCTTGCTAAAATGATGTCAAATACAGTTTTTGGGCAGTATCAAGCCTGGAGTTTTGTTTGTGTTTTGTCAATCAAAGGCAGTACCTATTGATTAGAACCTAAATCAGAGACTCAGAATGAAGCATTTCGCGATGGAGGAGCATTTCACAACGACAATTATACCTTTGTATGGTCATTTCAGTGGCTATGACGAAGATTTCAATGGTTAATTTATGAAGATTTCTCAAGGAAAAGCATAATTGCGCCCCTGTAGGCCAGGGGTGCCCTTCTTTTTGAAGGCCTAGATTTTGTGGCATATGCTCATGAATACAGTCAAATTATTTAGGATTACTCCAGTTATTCGATGAGCTATTCTACGAGGCTATCCGAGGTCCGTAGCTCTGGTAATTGACATCAAAAGTTGAGGATTCCAGAGGTTGCAGATTGTAAAAGCTTGTCATTCTTTAGCTTTTGTGCCCCTGTAGCTCAGGGGCGCCCTCTTTAATGGAGGTTCAGATTATGTTGTTCCTGATTGTTGATGCATCTAATTTTTTCGCGACTAGTATGCCTATCCGATGAGCTATCGAATGCAGTCATCTGAGTCCCAGAACTCCGGTAGTCGATGTCAGAAGATGAGATTACAAAGAGACTTCATATCACAAAACTTCTTCAAATGGTGAAATTGCGCCCCTGTAGCTGAGGGGCGCCCTTCAAAATGACCCTTGAGATGATTGAAATTGCTGACGAGGTCTTCCTGACATTTGTGCTACTCTAGTTTGGCTTCGCGATGCAACTTGCTTGTCAATCTGACATTCTGAAAGATCGTGGCAGAGATTCTACCAGGCACGTAATTTAGCAGGCGGAGAAACATGTTAATTTCATTATACTTTTGTAGGCCAGGGGCGCCTAGCTTTTAGGCTTGTCAGATGGAGTTGTTTGCTTTCGAAGTCTTCACGGGACTTGTGCGTAATTACTCTAGCTATCCAACGAGCCCAGCCGTTAGCCTCCGGGATTTGGAAAACGCTCGTACGTGCGAGGTCTTTGTGAAATACTAAAAAACGAAGACAGCTCAGAAAATGGCTAAGTCTGGTCATCTATTCCATCTTGGGAAAGGGCCCTTTCTCTTTGAGGTCTTAGAAGCAGTTTTCTTGCTTCGTCACCTCCAGAGACATCTCTTGTAGGTCCTTCTAGCTACGCAATGAGACAAACAGTGCTCGAATCAGGTCACCCCAGCTCCCGATATCAGAGGTCAAAGTAGGACATTTGGTTGAGAGTTGCACTTTTGTCAAAATGGTGTTTGAGCCTTTCCAGGCTAGGGGCGCCCTTACTTTTGGGGTCCTTAATGCAGCTTCCAGCTGCCTTGCATATATTTGTTGGATGCAGAATACACCTAGTCATGCAATGAGCCTGTTATTCAGTCAACAAGGTTCACCGTTTGTCGTCAACAGTCACTTAAAGCGTCAGATGGCAGTATGGAGAAAAGACCAAGTCTGACACCTGAAAATCAATTTTTAATCAAGGGCGCCTAATTCTTTGAGGTGTTAAATGATGGATTTTGCAGTGATGACTCCCAACAGACATTTTTTCCTTGCTTTGTAGGCTTCGCAATGAATATCCCTACTCAGTCTCAGCATCACCCGGTCACCCGGAAATCAGTGTTGAATATGCCCAGTTGTAACTTTGTAGTGAGCTACAAAGTAGGAAGTTAGCGAAAAACGTAATATCTTGAGCAAATGGATGCTTATGAGGTCAAATGAGGACTTTTCGAAATCAGTGAAGTCTGTTGGACGAGTTCAAATGCTTTATGTGGTTTGTCAACTGAATAAAATAATATTTAATTTTTCAAATTGCATGTTAGCATGAAAAGTGGTGATTTTGTCCAATTAGTTATTTTTGGCGCCCCTTCGTGCTGTAAGATGAAATTCGCATGTGGTTGGCAACTGAACATTTTTATTATTATTTTATTCCGGATTCCGAGTCAGTATCAGTGTAACTAGAGGGGGTCCAATCAGAATCATTCTATTTCAGTTGAAGTTTTAAATCTTGCAGTCAACATTATGGTGCGATTTTGCTCTATTAATTCAAGCATGGCGTCATATTTCATTCACATAGCTTGAGCAAATTCGTAATTCTTCAGAGCAAAGGCAAATTTCCTTCAGAGTTGGGCGAATTTCTCATCAACAATCATTGGTAAAGACATCAAAACACTTTCTTTGCAGGTACAAGTCAGAATTATCAGCGAATTTCAAGGCAGAGTGGTGATTTTGGCAGAGGAAAACATCAAAAAACGTCTTTCTTCTCAAATTCTTCTATTTCTCGTCTTAAATTCTTTTGCATGTTTGAAGAATTGGAAAATTTTGGCAAAACAAATCATCTGGGTCTATTCAGAATAGCTTCCACGAGAAAACCCATGTGCCAGAATTTTTCTGGAAAATTTACTCCAGAGCATCAATTCTCGAGTTTCTAATTTTCTCAACTGAAAATTCCTTGCATGGTCGAGTAAAAGTGAAATTTTCGCATTTCTGACGATCTGGGTTGTCTTAGAATCTTTTTCTGGACAAAACCCATATCTCAGATTTTTCGCTGAAAATTACCCTTCGATAGGCTATTTTTAGCTTTCTAGAAAAGTTGTTAGAATATTGCCGTGTTCACAGTCAACAGGTGAGTTTTTCAGAGTGCAGTTCACGTCGACTGAATTCAAGACCAAATCGGTTTTAATTCACGATTTCATCAGAAAAGCTGAGATCGATTTGTATCAAGTGCATTCGAAGTGTTGACAGGCATAGTCACTCAAGTCCACATGGTTGCATGCCTCTTATAGCTGATTGTCTTCCAAAGCCGGTTTAGAGGGTTGATACCGTTGGAATTTTGCTTGTGTAGCAAGTTTGTTTGCATTTCTCACAACCAAAGTGTGTGCAGTCAAACTTCGTAGTTTCGTCATGCAACACTCTTTCATTAAGGAAAAGCGTCAGAGACATCAAGCTGCAGAAGAAATAGTGGCCATCACTTCAGTTACGGAGCCGCCAAAGTTACCAGTCGGTGAAATGCTAGTTTGAGTGTGCAAAGATTGCTAAGATTGCTCAAGTTGTTGACAAGCAGTGAATTGTGACAACCTTTAGATGCTGATGCAGTTAACAATCTCGTTGAGGGATTGGTTGCTCAAGATCACGGCCAATAGACTTCAGTTCCCACCTCTCAGGATAGACATTACACACGGGAGTTAAACTTGGTGTTACCTTTTCAAGTTAACTCATTGTCACATCTCATGCATATCTATTCTGAGATCAACTTTATTCACTTGGAGTTTTATTTAGGGTTTACGTTAACTGACGGTAGTGTTCCAGTTAACATGCTTTCAATAAGGACGCGCATGCTTGCACAATTGTCCATTTTTAGACTAGATGTTTCGGTTAACTGATGGTAGTTTTCCAGTTAACTGTATGGTTTCCTTTATTAGGGTTTAGCAATAAATCTTGCATGCATTGCAAGACTGTAGTTGACTCAAGGTGATTTTAGGGTTCCCTACACCTTTTGATGTCTATAAAGAAGAGCTTTTGCTCATTTGTACTTAAATTTTGCGTGATAGCATACATGCTGTGCCTACCTTGCCTGTAGTATCGCTATTATTGTATATGTTCAAGAACTTTTGCGTGATAGCATACATGCTGTGCCTACCTTGCCTGTAGTATCGCTATTATTGTATCTGTTCAAGAACTTTTGCACGAGAGAGAAATATATGCTGTGCCTACCTTGCCTTCAATATTGCTCGTTTTGTATCTGTTCATGCGTTTTTGCTATTATGATGAATTGTTATGCCACTTGGGTTTCATGCAATTATGATGGTGAATTCTTTCCTTAGTTAGATCGACTCTGTTTTGTGTTCAATAAACTTGTTCAGATTGAGCTGATAGTTGCGCCACCTTGCCTTCAAGTTGAGAATCTGTACTTGGTTATTGTGTGATGTGTGTGAATAATAAACTTATTCAAATTGAGCTGATAGTTGTGCCACCTTGCCTTCAAGTTGAGAATCTGTACTTAGTTTATCGTATATTGTTGTTTCCACAAGCCTATCTCGCATAAGCAGACACTGTGCCACCTTGCCTTCACGTTGTGAGTCCGTACCCGGCTTATCGTCAGATAATCATTGCCGCTCCGTTTCCTCATGCTCTGAATTCTTGAGGGGATTGGATAGTTTAAGTTACATAGTTTTGTGAGTTGTAGTTAAGCGAAACCAGAAAATACTTAGCTGCAACGTATAGAGTTTTCGTGAAAGCCTTGTACCTCTATAGCTGAGACAAAAAGACAGGATATAGTTTAGTTTACTTTCCTTTTTAAAGCACTTTTGTCAAGCACAACGAGGGAGCTTCCCCTCCTAATTTGAAGAGCACTCATTGCGTAGTGTGCATAGCTGTTCGTACCAACTTGCACTCCAAAGGTGTTAGTTGTTACGCCAACACATTAGTGTACGAATTACATTAGGTTCATAGATGCATTAAGGAGTGATTTGCTATGAGCTCCATATAAGGAGTGTATGTTTTCAAGTAGCTATTAAATACTAGGGAAGAAATGAGGGTGTTTAATAAGGTACGGATCACAAACAAGTTAGTAGATTAACTTAGTCAAGTTAATGAAACTCCTAGGATGAAGATGTCCAGTTTAGGAGAAGTAATTGTGAGTACTTGTTAAATTGTCCTCCTTTCTAGTAGTTAGCTTGATGTAGGACGTCTAGGGTATGGATTACCCCAAATAGACCAACTTACGTGTAGAGTAAGGAAGCCTTAAGTCACATTGACCCTGGCTAGTGCATGTGATAGATGACCTACGTTCTTTATTGAATGTAAACACTTTGGCCAAAGTAGTGTTAGGAACAACTTACATTTAGTTGTAGGACCTAGTTATGTAGGAACACAACACTATGCTTAGTTGGTAATCGTTAAGGGATACCCTACCAATCTCTTTTTCGAAGGGAGGGCCGTTCATTGAATAATGAATGTGCGGGGGACCGCATTATAAGTCTGTGGTTGGCGGAAAAACGCCCGAGTGATGTTTCTCCTCCTCAACAATCGGTCGATGATCCAAGATTTGACAGGACGGACTCCTGGACCTTCTTACTTCTATTTGTGCCAAAAGCTTACGAGCTATGTATGTATCTTATTCTTCTTTACTTTGTAGTTTCTTTTGGAAAAAAATAGTTAAAGTTGCAAAATGATATATCATGTTTATGAAATTAAAAAGATTTTTTTTATTGAAATGGCATTGTTTTTTTACTTATTGTGGTTAAATTCAAAAGTTTTAATTTGACGTATGGGTTAGGTCTTCACATGTGGTATCAGAGCCAGGTTTAAACACTAGGAAGCTTTGAGCTCACCCTATTTCCTTAATTCCAACATTACCTAATATTGTGAAAATTCTTGTGACAGAATGGTATGCGTTCGATTAATAGCCAGGAAGACTGTAATCAGAAACGAACGATACCTGAAAGCCAAGAAGGAAAATGAGGCCATTACTAGAACCATCCAAGGAACCAATCATGAAAATGCCATTTGGTTAAGTGACACAAAAACTGTTAGTCATGCCCTTTCCCGAATCAATGAAGTAAAGAGTAGAATGAAAATGGAAGCTACATTCAGCCTTTTACCCAACACTTCTCCGGGAAAATCAGATTCTTTGCCACTATCCAAGGACATGCCTTCTGAGGAAAGCACAAGTCCAACATTCATATTCCGGGATCCTAGAGTTCTCCCGTTGGTCAAGGTTATAACCATTTCGTCGAGTGATGAGTCAGTGGGATACACACCAAGGACTCCACCAGTTGAGAATTGTCCTCAATATCAAATGACGGACCCTATCGTTGATGAACACCATATCAACAATTCTCTCAACTATGTATCCGAAGATAAATCTGAAGGGTACTATCCCTTTTGGGATAGAGAAGAGCAGATGAGAGATGAAAAAGATAGGTTTTAGTAGTACTCTCAGTCTGTAGGCTATACACCACTTAGTTATGTATCTGAGAGTGAATCCGAAGGATACTCTCCTTTCGACTATCTTAATAGTCACTCTATGTAACTGAAGGGATGTTGAAAATCCTCTTGAATAAATAAAATTTTGTGTTTATTGAAAATTGTGTATAATTCATAAACTTGCTTGGAAAATCTTGTGTTTATAAGAATGAAAGCTTTCATGTTTTCCGTTTATTATAAGGCTAAAGAATCTAACTTAGATAAGACACCAGGTATAATACAACGATAAAACCATGGTGAAAACTTACGAGAGGATACGCAATAGACCCAGTACAAGCAAAGAAGAGGAACAAAGAGACACTGGAGTCCAAGCGACACTAGACTTGATTCTGGCAAGGTTGTCTAATATAGAGAATGAAAGAGCAAAAGACAAGTTGGCAAAAGAAATAAACATAGATAACACGGAAGCTAAAGTTCATCTCGTGGACATGATGAAAATCACAACCATGAGAGGGAAAAATCGCCAACCAACTCCGCTGAGAGAAACAAAAATATAATATCTACTGAGCTGTCATGTGATATGAAAAGGATAATACCGCCAAAGTTTGATGGCAGTGCGGGAGGTGACGAAGCTGAAATCTGGCTTGTCCAGATGGAAAAATATTTTGAAATAAGAAATTACGATGAAGTAACAAAGGCAGCATGGGGAGCCTACCAATTAGCAGGTGAAGCCTCAAATTGGTGGATGAACAAGAAATTGGAACTGGACATAAGTTCTTGGAAGTTGACATGGGAAGAGTTCGTAGAAATCTTTCGTAAATGGTGGTTGCCCCAACTCTTCTATGACCAAAAGCTCTCTGATTTTCAGGAGTTAAAACAAGGGACTATGTTAGTCCACGAATACTGGGAGAAGTTCACTAGACTTCTTCGATATGTTCCAATTTATCATAAAGATGAACGATTCCGTATCAGGAAGTTCATATTGGGATTGAACAGTAAAATTGGTGGCGAGGTGGACATGCACGGTCCAACTACCATGGACCTAGTTTATGAGAAAGCTATTAAACAGGAGCAAAAGCTCAAAGCTGATTCTCATCGTCAGGAGAAAAAGGAACAAAAGAAGGACAATGAGGTTACTACTAAGCCAACTTCAAAAAAAGATGAACCTATTCGAGATGCTGCCAGATCAAAAGGAAAAAGATCTCGTTTCGGCGGGAAAGATTTCCGGAAAGATCAAAAGAGAAGCAACTTCAACAGTGGAAACACTAGCAAGGCTAGTGAGGGAAACAACAAATCCGGAGAGATATCTGGAAGAAAATGACCACCTACGGGATGTTTCCTGTGCAAAGGAGACCACTACGCAAGGGATTGTCCAAATAAAGCTACTGGGAATTCTCTGCCTTCTCAAAAGGCTATGTTCTAGCAAAGAATCCATGCAGTGGTTGATGATAGGCAAGCAGACTATCAAATAACGACAATTGAAACTGCAGGTAAATTGTTTGGCTTACCTATCTTTGTCCTTATTGATATTGGTGCAACTGAAAGTTTTGTTTCTCCTAGTATAGCAAATAAATTGTCTAGAAAGGCTGGGCACATGGCTACATCATGGAATGTAGAGTATGCAAACAGTACAAGAGCAAGGGTGGATCAATGATTTTTTGAGGCCAACTTAGAATTACCTAGTTTCACCACTGAAGTAAACCTATATGTCACACCACTAGGATCCTATGATGTCATCCTAGGAATGAATTGGTTGTGGAGACATAGAGCCATAGTTGATTGTCAAGCCAAGACAGTTAAATGTCTAGATGACTATGGTAATCAAGTGAATTTGCAAGGAATACCTAAGGAGGTTAAAGTTAGACAAATCTCAGCAATGCAACTGCTAAGAGCCAAAAAGAAAGGATGCAAACTCTTTGCAGTAAAGATTGAAGAGTTAGGTGATCCTGATAATGAAAGTACACAAGAGATAGAAGATGGAGAGATTGATGAATCGAGAATCTCAGATATGGAGAAATACCCAGTTTTAAGGGAATTTGCTGATATATTTCCTGAGGAGTTACCAGGTCTACCCCCAAAGAGAGTCTTTGATTTTTCTATTGATATAATTCCTGGATCGGAGCTTGTATCCAAGGTACCTTATAGAATGATTACTATAGAACTTGCAGAACTCAAGGCACAGTTGGATGAGTTGCTGACAAAAGGACTGGTAAGACCAAGTGTTTCACCCTGGGGAGCACCTGTAATCTTCGTCAAAAAGAAGGATGGAACAATGCGGCTTTGCATTGACTATCGTATGCTTAACAAAGCTACGATAAAGAACAAATACCTGCTGCCCCAAATTGATGATCTGTTCGATCAAGTAAGAGGGGCCGTGGTATTTTCAAAGATTGGCCTAAGGTCCGGATATCACCAGCTTAGGGTTAAAGATGAAGATATCTATAAAACCGCCTTTAGAACTTGGTATGGACACTATGAGTTCATAGTATTACCATTTGGTTTGACAAATGCGCCTGCAACATTTATGAACCTTATGAATAGTGTGTTCAGAGACTACCTGGACAAGTTTGTGCTAGTGTTTCTAGATGACATTCTAATCTACTCTAGAAATGAAGAACACAATAGGCACTTAGAAATGGTTTTACAACGATTGTGAGAGCATAAGTTGTACGGAAAAATTTCCAAGTGTACCTTCTTCCAACGAAAAGTGCATTACTTGGGTCATGTAATTTCAGCCGAGGGAATTGAAGTAGATCCAGCTAAGATCACAACAATAACTCAGTGCCTATACCCAAGAATGTATCTGAGGTAAGAAGTTTTATGGGCTTGGCAGGCTATTATAGAAAGTTTGTGGAAACTTTTCCAAAATTGCTTTTCCCATAACCTCTTTGCAGAAAAAGGGAAAAAGGTTTGATTGGAATGAAAAATGTTAGAAAGCATTTGACCTACTCAAAGAGAAACTGACTACCGCACCAATCCTAAAGGTACCAGATCCTGAAGGAAGTTTCACAGTTGTCACCGATGCCTGCGGAGAAGGACTTGGAGGAGTACTTATGCAAGATAATCAAGTGATTGCATACGAGTCAAGGAAGCTAAAACCATATGAGATGAATTATGCTTCGCATGATTTAGAGCTGGCAACCGTGGTTCATGCATTGCGAATGTGGAGACACTATTTGCTTGGGAAACCCTCTGAGTTGAAGACTGATCATAATGGTTTAAAGTACCTTTTTACTCAACCAAATCTAAATGCTAGACAAAGGAGATGGTTGGAGTTGATCGCTGATTATGACTTCAATATCAGCTACATCAAGGGAAAAGAATATCGGGTTGCTAATGCATTAAGTCGAAGACGCCACATAGCTTCTATTGTTGCAATTCATACTGATTTTAAAGACCAAGTGCTCCAGAAATGTGTGGAGGATGATTACTACATACAAGTTAGGCAAGCACTCAGGGAAAACCCTCAAGATTCGAGGTATGATGGTTTCAAATTTGAACCAAGTGGACTGCTTAGGTACAAAGGAAGGATATATGTACCTAACTTAAGCAACTTAAGAAATTTGGTGTGGAAAGAAGTGCATGAAGCCCCGTATTCTGGTCATCCGGGAGTAACAAAAATGATGGCCAATGTGAAGCCATTATACTTCTGGAAAGGAATGAAGGGGGATGCTGCTAATTATGTAGCAAAATGCCTTGAATGTCAAAGAGTAAAAGCTAAGCATCATCACCCAGCAGGCTTACTATACCCACATGACATTCCGAAATGGAAGTGGCAAGTGATAAGTATGGATTTTGTGCAAGGATTACCTTTATCAAGGAATAAGCAAAATACCATACTAGTGGTAGTTGATAGATTAACAAAAGTGGCTCACTTTATACCTAGAAATCTGACTGATGGAGCACCAGTCATTGCGAGGAAATTTGTGCAAGAAGTATTCAGATTGCATGGAATACCTGAAAAGATCATATCTGATAGGGATGCAAGAATCACTTCTAGGTTTTGGCAAACCTTATTTTCTGCACTCGGAACTCAACTGAACATTAGCTCAGCATATCATCCGGAAACGGATGGGCAAACTGAAAGGGTAAACCAAGTTATGGAAGACCTATTTCGAGTATATTGCATGGATCAGCAATATAAGTGGGAAGACTACTTACCTTTAGTCGAATTTGCCTACAATAACTCATACCATTTTGCAATTAAGATGGCTCCGTTTGAAGCCTTATATGGTCGAAAGTCTCGGACTTCGATAAGTTGGGATAAATTTGAGGATCGAGTAAGTCTTGGACCTGAAATGTTAGCAGAAATGGAGGAGCAAGTAAAGATTATAAAGCAAAGGTTAGCTGAAGCTAACATACGACAAAAGAGTCATGCTGATGCTAAGAGAATACCCCGAAATTTTGCCATAGGTGATAAGGTTTTGTTGAGAGTTAAGCCTCATAAAAGCTCCATCAAATTTGGAAAGTCTTCCAAGTTAGCTCCACGATATGTTGGACCCTTTGAGGTCTTAGAAGAAATAAACCTAGTAGCCTATCGAATCGCATTACCACCCACTCTTGCCTGAATGCATAAAGTCTTCCATGTGTCCTACCTTAAGAAGTATATACCAGGTGAGAACCATGTTATTGATTGGATTGCTTTACAGGTAAAGGATCCCGGGATAGTAACGCTTGGGCCTGTTAAAGTGCTTGAGGTCCAAAAGCTTCGCTTGCGGAACAAAGAAGTCTCTCAGTGCAAAGTCCAGTGGGACCAATACGCTGAAGACTTGGCTACCTGGGAAGACTATGAGGAGATTCAACATAAGTTTCCTGACATTCTTGAAGCAATTAAGAATGATGAATAAATTAGTGTTATTTTTTTTATATGCTTTGAATAATACCTTTGTTCATCGGGGACGATGAATCATAAGGGGGGGAGTATGTTAAACCCCGATTGTATAGCTACTACTGCATAGGAAATGCATTGTAATGTTTGAATCTTTTAGATGAAGAAAACATATTATTCTTGTTATCAATTGAATGTGTCCTATTTAAAATGATTGTCTCATTTGTTTGATACTTCTATTGATGTAATTCTTGAATGAATGTGGCATATAAGTTATGGAATAATGCTATTCTAACTTTTTGTGATGTTTTATGTATACTGCCTTGTTTTGAGCACTCCCGTTGCCATATCATGATGTGCAGGAAACAAGTTCATACCTCCAGGCAGAGGAGAGATATCATTCAGGGAGGAGCTTGGTCAGGTAAACAGTAACGAGTACCAATTGAGCATACACACACATACTATAGACTGAGTAAGCTAAGTCAATTTGTTGAGTTAAGGGTAAGTCATCCATAGGCTTGTTTATTAACATTAGGAGTCATATCTACTTCTGAATGCATGAATAAGTGATGCTTGCCAGTGTAACTGTATGTGGGATAATGTTACTAGTTAGGAGGTGGGCATATATATATATATATATATATATATATATATATATATATACGGTATGTACAAGTGTCCATAAGTATATTCATGTCGATACAAACGTATGAGAGCAGATGGATATGCCATACGTGTGCATCAATATAAATACACTTATGAATATGTATACATAGAGGAAGTATACAAGTAAATATACATGTATACATACCCACAACCAACCTATTATATATATGTGAATATGAATAAATATTATGTTGATATTACCTCAGAATCTACGTATACACATATATATATACATATACATAGGATGAAAGTTTGTTGACTGGCTCGCAGTATACGTACATTGAATTTAAAATGTATATGTATATACATGTATATATGTAAAGGTAAATATATTTATATATTTAATATTATATCAAATATGTATATAATATAGTCCTTACAAAATATATATAGTATGAGATTATTTAAATTATTAAATTTAAATAATTATACATAGATATATATATAATGTAAATTAAAACTATACTATATATATATATTTTAATGTAATAAAATAAATATATAGATATATTTTATTAAATGGAATAGAAATCAAATGAAGTTAAAATAACACTTTATTTTAATATCATTAAGTGTTGAAATGAAATAAAGAATTAGAAGTACGAGACGTTTTCTCAAAAATAAATATTTCCTTCAAAAGTCAAACAACTCTTGGAAATTAAATATTGTGACTTCAAAATAAATCAAATAGTATTGGCAAAACCCCGCCATGCTTCAAATATTTCTTTTAAACTATATGGAAACTATGAAATGGAAAATAAAAAGGAAATAAAAGTTTCCCGTGAAAATGGCGCCTGTAGAATCGCGCAACCATGGCCAAGTTGACTAAACGCGGCTAAAATGAAGTCGATTGCAGCCAGAAAAATGGGAAAGGTGGACGCCATTTGATGAGGGACTTTGTCTCTACATAAATCTTCACTTATCTTTACGTGTTGAATCGTGCCTATACCTGTAGGTGTCACGTTTTTGATAATTTGTAATGTGCAAAATGAACTTTCTTCATTGCTGTCATCAAATGAAGGTCGAAAACTTCTCTAAAAGGCGCCATATTTCTTGTTTGAACTATTCCAAACCCTGCTGGCAGCTTGGACGCCTTAGGAAGAGGAATTTGTTGAGTTTTGAAACACTATATAAAGGCTGCTATGCTTATTCTTCAATACACGAATTTAGAATTTTGCAAGTTCAATTTTGTTCTTTTCAAGAAGTTTATAAGTAATTTTTGACTGAGTTTATTCTGTTGTGAGTGTGCATTATTTGATGAGAGTGAATTTTATCTTGTTGTGAGTGAATTCGGTTCTGCTGTGAGAGCAACCATCAATTCTGGGAAGTAATATTTACTTGACAGAGAAATTACTTGTCATTCATCATCTCTGAGAGTAGTAAGTTGAGATTATCTCCAGTTGTGTTAAGAGTCCAATTTCGGAAGTGGCTGGAAATCCTTTGAATGGAAGCTGAAGGTGTAGCAATTTCTCACTAGAGCAGCACCTGTGGATAGCTATTAACAGGCATGTTATCTCTTTTATTTTTCCATGTTTTGCTGCTCTGGTAATCAGAAAGAAAGTCTGTTTTATACCCTCTGTTTGAAAATTAATAGGGAATAAAGATTGCTTATATGATATACTTTGGATTGAATATCTGAAGAATGATTTCAATTGCAAAGAGATAAGGAAATAGAAAGGCAATTGCATGCTTTTTACTATTAGCTTTGCATTCATTAGTAGACGGATTTACTGATGCATTGAAGAATAAATGGCATTATTTGTATTGACTCCATATAAGGAGTGTATGCTTGTGCATAGCTATTTAATACTAGGGAATTAATTGAGGGCATTTAATAAGTTACAAATCACAACTAGTTATAAATTAACTTAGTCAAGTTAATGAAGCTCCTAGGACGAGAGTGTCTAGTATAAGGGAGATAGTTGTAAGTACTTGTTAGATTGATCTCCGTTCTAGTAGTTAGCTTGGAGTAGGACGTCTAGGGTACGAACTCCCCAGAATAGACCAACCTACGCGTAGAGTAAGAAAGCCTCAAGTCAAATTGACCCTGGCTAGTGCATGTGATAGATGACCTACGTTCTTGATTGAATGTAAACACTTTGGCAAAGTAGTGTTAGGAACAACTTACACTTAGTTGTGGTACTACACTGTCAGTTCGCCGTGGTCCCAAAATACATACTAGTTCAAGAGTTGCCGTATGCACAAAACCTAGATATGTAGGAACACAACACTATGCCCAGTTGGTAATCGTTAAAGGATACCCCACCAATCTCTTCTTCGAAGGGAGGGCCGTTCATTGTAAAATGATTGTGCGAGGGACCGCATTATAAGTTTGTTGTTGGCGGAAAAATGCCCGAGTGATGTTTCTCCTCCTCAACAATCGGCCGATGATCCAAGATTTGACAGGACGGACTCTTGGACCTTCTTTCTTCTGTTGGTGCCAAAAGCCTTCGGGCTATGTATGTATGTCATTCTTCTTTACTTTGTAGTTTCTTTTGGAATGAAATAGTTAAAGTTGCAAATAGATATATCATGTTTATGTATTTGAAAGGAAAAATTTTATCATCATGGAATTGTTCTTATTTATTGTGGTTGAAATTAAAAGTTTTAAAATTTGATGTACAAGTTTGGTCGCCGCCACAAAGATTGTTAGAAATTAGGATCTTAGGTTGCTAATCATTACAAATAAATATAAAATAAATAAAATGAGAATGATAAGATACATTGATTAAACACATTACATAATATATGCATGGGGAAAACCCTTCCAAGCAAAAAACCCATAAAGCATCATTTCATTATAAAACACTTATAAAATGATATATTAAAATATAGACTAAACCTAGGGATATCACTCCTCACTTCCACGTGACCTTTATATTCGTGTGTTAAAACTCTAATTCTTACTACCTCTCAATGAGGCAAAACCTCCTTAAATGTAGGAGAAAGGGTGGAAAATAACCTAAAGGGGTATTAGTCACACATTCAAAACTATCATTTATAAATAATCAATAATATAATGGTTATTAGACTATAACTATTTTAAATGGGATGTGCTTAATAAAACACATAATATAATATATCTAAGGTATTATGACTTTATATTAGAACAATAGATAAATGTTATAAAGGTATGACCCCTAATAACATTATGTTCTAATAAATACTAAGATTGGAGCTAGACCATTAGGAAATGGGGACTTGAAAGTTCTGTTTAAGTATAGGTTGAATGTTGAATCTTGCAGAGAAATACACAAATTGAGGACTAACTATACTATTGCATTAGGGACAAAGTGTCAAAGAGAGTCCAAAATGAGTGGAGAAAAGTGTGTGAGATGCTCTTTTCACCTCTACATTTTTTCCCCACTTTGACTTAAATGTGGATTACCTCAAATAATGCATGTTAAAGTCAAGAAGTAGATAATGTGAAAGTAAATGGAAAGCACCATGATAAAGGATATATATATATATATAGATAATGTTCTATGTGCACTTCATGTGATGATAGTTCCATCTTTAGACCTAAATGGACCAAATTACTTAAGTAATACCTGATATGAAATTTGAAATAAGCACAAATAACAATTACTTAGAAATATAAATTATAATCAATATGTAAATTAAAAGAGGGGTAGGATCCTTGAATGAGCCACTATAGCCTAGAAGTATAGAGTGGGAGATGTGTAGGTGTAAGATCCATAAAAATGGTGATGACTAAAAATATAGCTTTGGATAGATGGATTTGGATGATTGATGGATATTCCCCCTATTATAATCATGGAAGATACATTAAAATGCTTTAAAATCCCCATCCATAATGATATATGACAAACACTTAAACATATATTTTTCACATGGTGGCAACTTCATGGTTGAAAGATGACCTCTCTATTGTATGAACTTGTCTTAGAGCTCCAAGACAAGGTAGAGAAAATAAGTGGAAAACCATAAGGAATATGTATGGGAAGATTGAGGTCAAATCTAGACCACTAGGGAATATGAACTAAAGTTCAATTCAAGTATATGTTGAATATTGACTCTTATGTAGAAATACAAAAATTGAGGACTAACTAGACTATTACATTAGGGACAGAGAGTCAAAGTGGGTCCAAAATGAGTGGAAAAAATTACTCAAGATATACTTTTAACTAAGTTGCATTTATCCCTATTGTGACTTGCTTGTGGATTAACACAAATAATGCATGTTAAAGTAAATAAGGATCCAATATGAAAGTAAATGTCAAGCACTTTGGTAAAGGATATGCATATGGCTAATATTCCATTTGCACCCCATGTGATGATAGTTCCATCTTTAGACATAAATGCACCAAATTACATCAATAGCATTTAATATGAAAATTGAAATAAGAATGAATAATAACTACTTAGTAATATCAATAATCAATATATAAATGAAAAAAGGGCTAGGATCCTTACATGACTATTATAACCTATAAAGATATAGTGAGAGAGATGGAGATGTAGGATCCTTAAGAAAGGTGACAATTAAAAATAGCATGAGCTAGAATAGACTTTTGGATAAGCATCTTTGGATGATTTTGATGGAGGTTTTCCAATATTTTAATCATCGTAAATACATTAAAAACACTCTAAAACCCTTAAGCATGATGACGAAACAAAGGAAAATAGAATCCTAGGTTTAATGTGTAAAACTAGGATTCAAACTTGGGGTGGTTTGTTGGTTATTTTTCTTATGTTTCATTAAGATGGAGATCACAAGGTGTTTAGATTGACTTTCAGCCACGAAGTTGAGTCAACCATTCCTGGATCTGCATCTTTTAAGGTCTTGGAATTATTTGGAATTGATTGACTATGATTAACCTAATTAAACTATGTTCCCTAATATCAAAATTTCAAGAAACCAATAATGTACAAACTAAAACAACCATTAATGGGTAGATCTAGGAAGTGCAGAGGATTGTGTATCTACCCATAAAAGTTGGTTTTGATCACTATAGAGGGACAAAGTTTCCCTAGGGCATATGGTTTCTTATATACTACTTTTCTCTACTTTTGAGGTCCTCTAATGACAAATCTGAGCTTCTAATTCCCGATTGCAGAATTGTCGAAACACTGTCGGATAATTTTGTAGGTGAGTTTCTATGAGTTGACAAGATGTAGGGCTTCAATTGTAACAATGAAAAAAAAAATTCAAACTCCTTTCAATCCTCTTCAAACCTAATATCTGCACATTCTCAAAGAGAAAAGATGTTCCATTTAGGGGTGTGCCTTGGTCAAACCCCGTGTTAATGTTTCCACTTCCACAATGGCAATGTTAATGATAAAATGATAATGGATAGGAAGGAATGATCAAATCACAAAGTTCTACAACTCACCACCCTTCAATGACTTCCTTGAAGGACTGAAGTCATACACATCACCTCAAGGTCTTGGATCTTGCTTGCTTGATTGCTTAATTGCTTTGGAGACCTACAAAAGTGTTAGCCTTCACAAAATAATGATAACATTGTAGTAGCGCTATAAACTGCCACATGGGATTGAAGAGATGTTAGATCTTGAATTGCCACAATAAAGCTCCAAACATTGCTCTTACTGCTTGAGAGTTTTGCCCACCTTCGCGATACTAAAATGATGCAATAACTAGGTATTTATAGGGCATTTCTCTCACTTTTTCAAAATAACCTAATGGCCTGGCTATTTGTAAACTTGAACTTCAATGTTAAATCGCTCCATATTGATATATATCCAAAATTGGTCTCTGTATCAGGGGGACCCACGTACATCCCGAGGTGAATGGGTTTTACCCCCATTTTCCGGTGATTAAGCGTCGTATACCTTCGACCGGATGCATTTCGTTCTAATCTTTGTAATTTCTTGGAAAGTGATGGCAAATTGGGAAGTTGGCGGGAATGATACCGGTACCAAGAAAATCTTGCTAATTATTCTATACTCAGAGCAGCAGAAGTAAAATTGTCGGTTCACTCTATTACGGAAGATTTAGCTTCCACTTAGTGAGAGTATTACGAACTTCACGCTCAAACCCCACACTGCGCAGTAACGGCGCTAAGAGGGGTTCCAATTCGTCCAACATTGAGATAGTATTACTGGTTATCAGAGGATCGCCTTCCCGGTAGATTCAAGATCCCATGGCAAACCATATGCTAACAAAGGAACACACATATATACAAGACAACATACACAAATATACAATGTCAAAAAACATGAAGCATGCACAATGAAAACACATGACATAACATAACACATAAATGACAACAAAATGAACACAAACACGGTGTAAACACAATGCAAACATGAAGAAAACACATAACAATACGCACAACAAAACACAAGGTTAGTACTAAAGGATTTGAGTCGATAAGACAAAAAGACCTTAGTCTTAAATTGTCTCAAATACCAAACACCATCCATCGAATAAATGTTAGATCCCATGAGAACTAGCAAGTTGTGTTATACCATATCACTCGTGAAACACATGGCTCCATTGGAAAGAAATTTATGTTATGCTAGGTGGCCATGTTAAGGGCGTTCATGACTCGTACCATAGAAAAGTTTGATATTTGCTAGGTGAATCACAAATAGGAAGACACACGAGCTAGTGAAGCCCAATATTCACTAAGTGAGCCCCCAAGACAAGGTAGAAAAATGAGAAATGCACTAGGTCTAGTGAATTTCGTTATTCACTAGGTGTGCATCCATGTCAACCATACCAAGAGTTATACTCCCTGATAACTCTGATAAGGTGCTACAAAATTATCAAAAATTTTATGCCAACACAACACTAAGTTCAACACTTGTGAACAAAGTGAAGGAAAAAATTACATACTCACCCCAGGGGGTGCATAAACAATGATAGGCTAAAACCTCAAGGGATGTTATAATAACACCACCACAAAAGGTGATTTACAAAAACAACAAAGGGGATTTTGTTCAATACATGAAAGATCACACCTTAGGGAATATCACACATGACACCACCACCAAGAGAGGACTGGTCGTGGAATAAAAGACTCGCGCCTTAGGGAATACTAACCATAACATTACCACCAAGGGAAATGTTATATGCCAAGAAAGGTCACACACTTAGAGGACATCAAGCCCAATATCACCATAAAGGGGACATTTCATATAAATCAAGAAGGCCACACTTTGATAGACAAGGTCACACTTTCTAGGAGATATATGCTATCATCACTAAAAGGGACCATTCTTTATGTGAACAATGAGCAAGGGACTATATGTCCCCCTTCAAAATGTTAGTGTACTTGCTACACTAATGTTTTAAAGAGATACAAAGGGATCCCTTGCTAGAAGGAATGTTCCTAACACAAGGATACCTAACCCCTTTCCCCCAAGTGTAGGGACAAACGTGAGCCAAAATGGATGATGATATGTTGCTCCTTGCAAAATAAAAGATGATTTCATAAAGCCAAGTTTATACCCCCATGCATAGTAGTGAGTATTGTGTAATACTACAACTACCACGTGGCAAGGAGTATCAACTAATGCTATTGATTAAGTGAAGTTCTTTTTGATTTTTTCATTATTTTGGAAGGACAATAGCCAAGAACTTTTATTGTTTCTTGTGTGTTGGGCTCTATGTGCATACGAATACCTTATTCTTTTACACCACATCCTTTTCCATTGTGGCCAAGTTGTTTTAAAAGTTCATAATCTCTTTCATAAATGTCTTCCATTTCTTTCAAAGAAGGTGGATTTTCATGATCATTTTCATCATAAGTGGATGTGTAATTTGTGTTTTCCTCTTTGTTAGAATTTGTGGATGTTTTTGATGATTTGGTGATATATCGTGTTGATATCACTGCGACTTCTCTTTCTTTCTTTGATTTTAATTGTGTAATCTTGTATTCCCCCATGAATGTAGGTGTGAAATCTAATGAACC
>VDFB02274410.1:0-53297 GCA_007258455.2 Sequoia sempervirens | reverse complement strand
AGTTGTGTTATACCACATCACTCGTGAAACACATGGCTCCATTGGAAAGAAAGTTATGTTATGCTAGGTGGCCATGTTAAGGGCGTTCATGACTCGTACCATAGAAAAGTCTGATATTTGCTAGATGAATCACAAATAGGAAGACACACGAGCTAGTGAAGCCCAATATTCACTAGGTGAGCCCCCAAGACAAGGTAGAAAAATGAGAAATGCACTAGGTCTAGTGAATTTCGTTATTCACTAGGTGTGCATCCATGTCAACCATACCAAGAGTTATACTCCCTGATAACTCTGATAAGGTGCTACAAAATGATCAAAAATTTTATGCCAACACAACACTAAGTTCAACACTTGTGAACAAAGTGAAGCAAAAAATTACATACTCACCTCAGGGGGTGCATAAACAATGATAGGCTAAAACCTCAAGGGATGTTATAATAACACCACCACAAAAGGTGATTTACAAAAACAACAAAGGGGATTTTGTTCAATACATGAAAGATCACACCTTAGGGAATATCACACATGACACCACCAACAAGAGAGGACTGGTTGTGGAATAAAAGACTCGTGCCTTAGGGAATACTAACCATAACATTACCACCAAGGGAAATGTTATATGCCAAGAAAGGTCACACACTTAGAGGACATCAAGCCCAATATCACCATAAAGGGGACATTTCATATAAATCAAGAAGGCCACACTTTGATAGACAAGGTCACACTTTCTAGGAGATATATGCTATCATCACTAAAAGGGGCCATTCTTTATGTGAACAATGAGCAAGGGACTATATGTCCCCCTTTAAAATGTTAGTGTACTTGCTACACTAATGTTTTAAAGAGATACAAAGGGATCCCTTGCTAGAAGGAATGTTCCTAACACAAGGATACCTAACCCCTTTCCCCCAAGTGTAGGGACAAAGGTGAGCCCAAATGGATGATGATATGTTGCTCCTTGCAAAATAAAAGATGATTTCATAAAGCCAAGTTTATACCCCCATGCATAGTAGTGAGTATTGTGTAATGCTGCAACTACCACGTGGCAAGGAGTATCAACTAATGCTATTGATTAAGTGAAGTTCTTTTTAATGTTTTCATTATTTTGGAAGGACAATAGCCAAGAACTTTTATTATTTCTTGTGTGTTAGGCTCTATGTGCATACGAATACCTTGTTCGTTTACACCACATCCTTTTCCATTGTGGCCAAGTTGTTTTAAAATTTCATAACCTCTTTCATAAATGGCTTCCATTTCTTTCAAAGAAGGTGGATTTTCATGATCATTTTCATCATAAGTGGATGTGTAATTTGTGTTTTCCTCTTTGTTAGAACTTGTGGATGTTTTTGATGATTTGGTGATATATCGTGTTGATATCATTGCGACTTCTCTTTCTTTCTTTGATTTTAATTGTGGAATCTTGTATTCCCCCATGAATGTAGGTGTGAAATCTAATGAACCCCAATCATCTTCTATCAATTTTGTCATGGATGAAAGAAACTCATCGTTATCCTCAATTTGTAAAGGTTCCACTTTTGTAGTTGGTATCAATGTGCTAAGAGGATTCTTCATTCCTATTTCAATTTGTAAATAATGTTCAGATTTAGGATCAACTTTTATCGTGTAAACCTACCTTACCAACTTTGATAGGTAAGGTTATTACACAAAGCAGTTGTTTTCCCACATTCTCAAAACCATAGATGGACAAATTATCTTGTTGTCCTATCATCTTCATCACTTTTACAACTTGTTCTACATCAATTTTTATGGGATCTTGGATTGAAATTATCTCATTTTGACATGTGGGCACTTGAGCAATTTTCAAAGGAACACATATTTGGATTTGGAATCCTGATTCTTCTATTTTTGGGGAATGAATTCTCTAATCACTACTGGATATGATTCTTCCTAAGGGGAGAAATGTTGTTTGTAGACAATGGGTTGTGTTTTATCTTTAGACATTCATCATTGGCATATGAGATCTTTCTTTATGGGGGGATTCATATCCTCATTTTCTCTCTCCTACTAGGGGAAATCTATTGCACTTATGTGACAGAAGCAGTCCTTGGGGGTCACATTGAGTCCTTCTATCCTTCTTTCACTAGTGTAGTTATTTCATTTTCTCTCTTTTTGAGAGGATTTTTTTCCCATGTGATTTTCTCCCATTCTTGGTTATGAGAGATTCATTTGTTTGTACATTGGTACCTCATCATACCTTGTAACTAGGACCTATCCATGCATCCATCATTACATTATTCATCAAGGTTTTTAGCTTCTCCCTAAGTTGATCTTAAGGGGGGGTGTTGGAGTAATTAGAAAAATCACCTAATGGTTAATTAGTCATTAATTAATTGTCAGGTGTCTTATTACTTTAATTACGTAAGCTAAACTTAGGAGTTATTTTTTATTAATATATTGGCTATTTATAGGTCAGGTTGTCTCATTGCATATGATTAGGAAACTTGTCCCAATATAATCAAATCCTCATCTAGGGTTTGCACTTTTATTTTTATAAGCATTCATTATTGTACTTTATAATAAATTTGCATCCAGGTATTCAATTTAATACTAAAGGCATATCAAATGCTTGTTTGGATCAATTCTTCTCTCAAGGTTGCATAACACTCAATTATTGTTATTTCTCATTAGTTTTGATAGGCGTTTTTGTTATAGGCGATTCCTAGGAGTTGTGGGATTCACTATAAACTCCAACATTCAATATATATAGAATATATGAAAAAGTTAGCACTTGAAATTCAAAATATTCTTTATTTATATTAACAAGAAAATATGTTGAAATGTAACTAATAAACTACATAAACATCAAGTAATACCCATTCTTATAAAAAATCCATTACTTATTTTAAACATGTAATGTAGTAGTTATTTTTCTAACAAAAATAAAAATAATGAAAAACTTAGTAGAAAAAATTGCAACAAGAGATAAAATTTATCAAAAAAGTTTTTTTTGGGTCTTATGACATGAACTTAATGAGGCAAGAAAATGATCACATAGATTGGGTTTAAAATCTATAAGGCATTTCCCACATATTTCTCTTTCTTTTGTAAGAAAGTTGAATATTTTGAAGGGACATTTGAGTCAATTATTATTTGTTATGAACAAGTATGCCCATTCTCCAAACAAAGGAGATGCAAATTCTTTTTAATTCTATAATTATTTTTTATTATGATAGTTAGTAATGGCTAACTGGTGTGCTATCAACCATCATTCTAAGATATACTATAATCTATCTAACAAAACAATATCAAAGGGGATATGTATTTTCTCAAACTATATTGGGAAGGTGACTAACCACTTCTTAGCCTTAATTTTTTATAGAGATTTTGAGGTTGCCAATTTTATATACAAGGATTTGACCATGTATCATCAATTGACTATCACTCACAAGCAAAAAATATGAGTGCCTCATGTTAGTTGAGTTCCTGATCAAGGATCTTATATTGATTGAGTACACCAATCATCAAAAAGGTCACTATAGTGTGAATTCAAGGCCTATATTTTGATATTTACAACCCATCCCCACCTTGTATAGATAGAGTATTTCAATAGGATAAGGGTATTTAAACTAATTCACATCGCTTCCCATTAGGGATGAACATTTCTATTTAATTTGCACAAACAATACATTTCTTCATTTGTTTTTGTATTCCATATCTCCCCCTATCTATTTTGATGTTACAATTTATTTAAAATTCTAACATATTCACATTTTGGTTAGGGAAAAGGAATGGCTTTCATGTTTTTCTTGTTGAGGTGATACACTTTAAGATTTGAATTCATTTCATTTTCATCCATCACTACTAACTAAAAAGTATAGTTAAGAAGTTGGTGGATGCACTTACTTTCTTCCATTTAGTGTATCTAGAGGCCAAAAGGACCCAAACAACAAATAATGGGTTGAATTTGTTCATTGATTCTTATGATGAGTTTCATACCTATATGGCTCAGTCAAGCATGTCATTTTTACAAAATCACAAAATTCAACCAAATTATGTGGACTGCCAAACTATTAACCATAATAGCATCTTACGTCCAACCACCAAAAAACTAATACAAGATAATAGACATATGAGGATATACAAGTTTGATGAATTCACTCCATCCTAATAGTAAATATTTTCAATTTTAGAATATTGGTTTTATGTGTCATATTTAACATAGAATGTGTGAAGTACCTATAAAATTCTAATTTAGTAATTTTACTTTCATTCTTTAGAAAATGTCTTCATAAGATCTATGATGTAATATTTTTGAGTAGGAATTAATTATGGAAATGATGTATTGGTTGGCTAAGCCAAACTCTTTCCCTCAATAGGTTTATGGTGTTCTACTCACTCTTTGTTCATTATATAAACACATACGTACACAACATTTTCACAAGAATGAAAGATATTCCTAAATAATGCTCAATGGCAAGAAATTATTCGTATGGAAAGAATCCAAAGTCATACACCTATAATCCAGTTGGAAAGTAGTATTTTAAATATAGCTTGTACCACTTAATCATTTGTTTGTCTTTCCAAATCTAGATATTAGTGCTCAAACTCCATTGTTAGTAAGCCTCTTTGACTGTTGTCCATACATTCTACATGAAAAGAATAGCCATTTTTTTGAGACCTAGTTTGTTTACTCAAATCTAACACATATTACATTGTGGACCCATAACCCATAGGTCTCAAGATCATTTTCACATCTTTGACTTTAGAAAATAAGATATTTAAATGGTATCAATGTTTTTAGGATCAAATATGGGGACATGTCAAATTTTATAGGGGGAGAGATAACCTCTAATTTTTTATTTATTCATGTTTGAATAGATCATAATTCTTGAGTTAAAACTATTTAGTTATTTAAACAAATGAAATATTATAACTATTAGTTTTTATGAATCACTCTATGGGTGGTTAAAGCTTATTATTTATAGAAATTTTGCTTAAGATACTAGATGAGATATTTTTACACCATAATTATTTAATGTACTTTGTTACTCAACTTGATCAACCCAATAACCTTGTACATATGTTTTATTGTATAGGACTATGATTTTTAAAATGTTAGATCATTATTGATTACTTATGCATCCTTGATATTATTTGTGACAAAGTTGGGCATTATAAACACCCTAATAATATTAATAAACTAATTTACTAGTAAAAACCTAATTTACATCACATCCTTGTTGGATTTAAACATGCCCCAAAACTTTTTTTTAAGGACTATATGAAAAGAGATGAACTCTTTTTGGGGTAACTGTGTAGTTGTTTCCATTCAATTATACTCAACCTACATGAAAAGAGGATACTCGTGTAGTTCAGAATGTATGATTATCATCTTGGAATGTATTTTGAGTACATGGATTATATGGTACTCAATGACGAGTGTGCAATGACTTCATAGTATGGGATATGCATAGTTAAGTGTTATGTGATCACATGAAAATTATATGTTGAAGTTTAAAACATCTATATTAAAGAAAATGTGTTACATGAGTAGTAACAATGATAAAGTTAAAATATATGAGATTAAATATAAATACTCTTCAATTGTAAATTCATGATATATTTCATTAAAAAAATAGTTCTCATCAAAATTTTGATTAGAAAAATAATTATTGAACTTATTAATTTAAGAAACCAAATAGAATTATTAAAAGAAAATTATAAGAAATTTAAATGTAACAACCCTCTCCTTCTTACAAAATATTTACCATGAATTTTTCACCAAACAGTTAATAACTAACATTCAAGGTAAAAGAGATATTGTTTTTCAGTTATGAAACATGCTACTGCATAACTATTTCCATTTAGATATAACACAACATATATAAATACTTTTCCAACTAAAAAGATTAATATCATTTACTTTCTGCATTTCAATTCAATGTTTTCATTTAAGTAAGCTAAAAGCAATAACTTAAAGAAATAAGGTCAAAGATCCCATATCTAGATTCTTTCTATCTTCCAAGACTCGACATGTCATTTGCAAGAGGGAGAGTATCACCCAAGTGCTTCACCTCCAACCTTGGACTTAAGTGATCCCCCACACACCTTCCTAACTAGAAGTGGCCCTTCCCTTCAATGAAGGGTTTAGTTAGGAACCCTCCTAGTTCTGCCATCTGAGCTTTGGTGTTGTGCCCTACTTAACTAATGTCATCATACAACTATAGATACCTTCCAAGTATGTACAACATCTCTTACTAGCTAAGTATCTAGGTCACAATGAACCAAAAAGTGTGTGCAAAGACAACTACACTCACTATGGCCATAACATTTGTATCATAAATAATCGCTACTAAGAGTGAAGTCGTATGTTCACCCACCCTACTCAATTTGGAATACCTTTTCTAACCTAGGATATTCTGGAATTGACTATTCCACCTAATGAATAATCACAAAGAACTTATAAATTGACATAGCATGTCTTTCTAAACATAACTCAATCAAGTTGATAAGATGCTAAACCTTTCTCAAACCCCTGCACTACTTGGCATGAATATCGGGTCTTGGTATCTACCACTGGTTCAATATAAACAAAATACAAATGGTATTTCCCCACAAAGCAGGTTACTTGGCATACCCTTTCCCAAAACAGCTATCTTGACCTAAATGGTCATGGATTAATGTAGTGTAGGAAAAAGCATCCCTTTTTCACACTTAATTTGGGAATAAATATTAAATAAAAGAGCTTAATTATGCCTTAATTTAGTGTTGTTCTATGTGTTTTACATATTCACATTAATTTTAGGGTCTTTTAATTAAAATGGACTTAATTGTGCCTTATTTTTGGTGTTGTAAGGTGTACCTTTACACTTTCACACTAACATGGGGCTTTATTAATTAATTGAGGTTAATTTTGACTCAATTGGACCCTTTAATTCAAATCCAAGCCTAATTAATTACAATTTCCAAAGGAGAAAACTCAACATTCATTAATGATATTACATAACACTCATCCTTGAAGAATGTGTGTCCTAGGTAAGTGACCTAGGACCCATTCGCCATAGGGTGAACAGGTCCTCACTTAGACCTAGGACCCTAATTTAAAATATGTTTTTGGAAGTTTTTCAATGATTTCAAATGTGTATTCAGATGTTGGCTTGTGATATTTGAATTTCGAGAATTAATGTTAAGATATGTATAAATAAGAGGTCATTTCACTATGTTTCACCTAGAACAATTTCAAGCAAGCTAAAATTTCAAGAAGAGCATTCCTAATAGCAAGTTTATGATATCAAGAGCATTTCAAGGCATTCAAGAGCAGATTTATTGAAGATTATTGCAAAAATAAAGATTCCATTATCATGTCAAAGTAATATTGCATCATGCATGTTGTTTGAGCTAATATGGTGATGTAGAGTTCAAGATCTATTCAAGTATTCAAAGGAATTGTTTCAAATCAAGGTTTGCATCCATTGAGGCCAATTCATGCAAGTTGCAGATCTACAATCCAAGGTTCAAACAAAGTTTTGGTGAGTTATGACACTGCTTGTTCATTCATCATTCCTTCTTGTTATCTCGTTTCATTTCAAGGTTTGATTACCATAACAAGGTTTGACCAAGGCAAACCCCCATTCACCTAACAAACAACATTTTTTCTCTTTGATGTGTGATTGTAGATTTTAGGTGGAAGATCCTTTGAAGAGCAAGATTGAAGAAAGTTGCAAAGTTGTCAAAGTTGCAAGAAAAGTTTTCATTTCACAGAAACTCTTCTACAAGATTTATTTTCGGTTGTCTGACAGTGAAACTCATGAATCTTGGAGTGCAGACATAGTAGAAGAGAACCTAGAAAGGATTTTGGTAGGACCCATTCTCCATAGGGTGAATGAGTCCTCAGTGAGCTTCAAAAAGTGACTTTTGGTGATTGGTACACATTATTTTCCCCTTTCCAAATCCGCCTTTAGATTGTTGTTTCCATTAGTTTGGAGTACATTCTTTTATTTGCATTTTATAACTTGCATTTTGGATTTTCTTTGATGGTTTTAATCTTTCTCCCTAAAGTTCTATTTGACTCATACCCCCATCCTTGCATAAAGGAGAAATTTGTTGATTCATACCTTGATTTGACTCACCTTTTTGGTTGTTAGTCATCTCATCATTTGGATCCCATTTCTTAAATTACATAGTGTAGAATAGGGTTATTTGTTATCATTTTGGTGAACCCCCTTTCATATAACCCCATTTTTCACCTTTTCAATTAATAAGGAAACTTCCTTTTTATAACACCTTCTATTGGATGGTACTTGAATTAGTACAAAACCATAGAAGGGTTTGGACACTACCACAAAACCACTTTGCATTTCAAGGGAACAATTCCATTCACAATTCATTTATCAAAAAGAAAGCAAGGATTCTATCCTCTTACTTCTTAGGAATTTTTGCAACCATGGCACCTAGTTGTGCTCATTAATTCATTACTTCTTCTTCTTTACTCTCATTCTTTATTCACATTTTAAGACTCTCATAAACAAGTTTCAACTTTACTATCTTCACTTACTCAATCGAGAGCTTAACTAGTGTTTACCATACAAGCCACTCTCAAATCTATTAAGAAACTCGAATCTATTTTCTCTACTAAAGAGGAATAAGTCTCATAATCTATAAGAGTCATACATAATCAAACAATACAAAAGAATCATTCTAAAAGAGTATTCACATCACTTAGTTTTCCTTTAAAGAGTTTCAACCATTCCAAGAATCCAAAGATGAACACCAAAACTGAGCCAAACTGACTCAAGGAAACATTAATGGTTCTTTCACAAAATGATAGGTAGTTCAAACCTGCTCACATACAATTCTTTATGCACCAATCTTAAACTCGCATTTTCAAGAAGAAATTAGAGAGAATAGAAAAGTAGCACTTGCTTGCTTACAAGCTTAAATGGGTATAGAGTGTTGTATACTGATTGCTCAAATCAATGATGATTCCTTATGGCAGCTTCTTCACCCACCCATAGCTACGTTGCAACTATATTAGCAGCAAAACCTAATCAACCAAGCTTACTTTATCTTCTTCGAGTTTCTATTACTAAGAACGAGAATATTAACTGCTAACTCTACAAGCTTATTTCCTCATTCCCTTTTAAAGGGAATGACTTGAATCAAATTAGCATCTATTATTCTTCCAACAAACCCCTTTTGCATACACATTTAGCATATATAAGCTCAGATTGGATTGAACTGAATTAGTTACCAAATGGTTAACCAAGATTTACTCATATCTCCAAGGATTAACACGATAGGGTAAGCAAGAAATAGTTTAATGATAATGCAATTATCAAGATCGATTTACTCTTTTTCTTGTCATTTTTCTTCTTGTTCTTGCTCTTTTTCATGTTCTTTTTCTTCTTGTTCTTTCTCTTTCTCTTTCTCTTTCTCTTTCTCTTTCTCTTTCTCTTTCTCTTTCTCTTTCTCTTTCTCTTTCTCTTTCTCTTTCTCTTTCTCTTTCTCTTTCTCTTGTTCTTGCTCCTGTTCTTTCTCTCTCTTTCTCTTTTTCTTATTCTACTTCTTGTTCTTGTTCTTTTTCTTCTTTTTTATGTCAAGGCCTAGCTTGCACTTTCCTACAAAAATCTCACAAAAATTAGATGATTTGCAACATTGAGAGTGAATTTATTGGAAACTCTAATTTTGAAATAAATCACTTATTTATGCTTCATATTATCTAAAAAATTGGATTGTAGGATCCTCTACTAATTATTTAAAAACCTACCAAAAATTAGGAACCAATTCGGCAATATTTGGAAGATATGCACTTTCTAAATAATTTGGGAAAAAACCCTAATTCTGAAATAAATCACTCAATTATGCTCCAATCCCTCTTAAATCTAAAATATAGCTGATCCAATATGTTCTTAAAAAACCCTTTAAAAATCAAACAAAAATTCTCCAAAAACTAGGAGATATGCGCTTCACAAAGTGACCTCAAAAATTGAAAAAAATTCCTTCTCGCAACGGTGCCAAGATCATGCTCTGATATCACTTGTAATGAAACAACTTGCACAAGAAGAATATAATATGAAATATTCTAAAAATTCTTGATAATAATATGCCACTTAGAGGAGGCAACCTCCTAATCCACTTTGAGGGGGAAACTTGTTAGAGTAATAGGTTGTTTACTTGATTAATTTAATCATGTTGATTAATTAATTAAGTCACCTTTACTTTATTTCACTTAAGCTAAACTTAGCAATCTTTATTTTGCATTATTAAATTAGTCATGTTGTCTCATTCATTATGATCTTGACACTTGTCAAATGCTAATTTAATCCTCTTTTGAGGGTTCTCTTTAGGGTTTTGATCTCCTTTCTTAAGGATTGATCTCTTTGTAATTATTCAACTTCTCGAGTAATGCATCTTTTGCTTCATGTTTGTAGAGCACCATTCTTGTGTCTCTTGATCTCCTTTGGTAACAAGTTATTTGCTTGCAGGTGTTCATTGGGATCTGTGAGGTTGGATTATCAACTTCTACATGGTATCAGAGCTTGAGATTTGCAAGCTTCTTGTTTCATTTTTTGTGAGATCTTGCCTTGAAGAAATTTTCCAATGCATCCAAGGTCAAATCAGACCTCTCCATTGAATCCAGAGTTGCCAGAATAGTCAAGATTGACCTTTGTTTTGTCAAAATTAGCTTTCATTTGTAAGATCTGTGAGGGTTTGAAGAAAGAGTTTTTTTGCTAGATCCAGGGGGTGCCTGATTTTTTGGAGCATTTTGAGCCCAAATGGACCTCACCATTGTGCTCAGAAGGCCCAAAAAATCCATATTCCATATCAATTTGGAGCAAGTCACCCTAGAGCAACAAAAAATTACCTGGCAGGGGCCGTATGGCCTCTTGCACGCATCTTGAGCATAAAAAAATTTGTTAAAAAAATTATTATTTTTTCTGCAAAAGAAAATTTCACAATTTTTTAATTGTCAACATATATATATATATATATATATATATATATATAGTTTGAAAACTTTTGAAAACTTTGTTTTAAAACAAAAATAAAAAAAAGAGGCACGTTAACCCTATGTAGTGTACACCCCATGGGTTACCCTCCCCCATAAAAAAATATTAATTTTTTAAAACAAAAAAAATTATTATTGTAATTTTTTAATTTTTAATTTTTTTAAATAAGTCGAATTGTGCAAACTCAATGACAACCAAATGGATGTCAAATTTGGCCTAGTTTTCTATTGTGATGGCCATTTGGACATCAAATTAAATGCAGTGACTGTGTTTTTTGCCTTTGGGAGTTGTTTTCTTTCGGAGGCCATAACTTTTGCTCACGATGTCGAAATTGAGCAAACGAGATATCGTCAGAAAGAGGACTCAGAGTACTTTCCAGTGGTACAAGTATTTTTTGGATATTTTTTCTCAGGTCCCTGTTATTTCTAGTCAAATTCAGATATTCTTTTCTAGAGTTGTCTTCAGTGTTTTCAGCATAACTTTTGCATACGATGTTGAAAATGGGAAAATGAGATATCGTCTAAAATCTTGTTCCGAGCTCTTCATAGTATTGTAAGTGGTTTCCAAATTTTATTTTTGGTTTTTTCATAAATCCTTCTTCTCAGCTGTAGTCTTTTTTGGACTTTATAGGCTCACATTGCATGTTTTTATCATTTGTAAACACACTAAAATAAAGTGCCTTAGCTTTGTATGTGTAGTATTAGGATTATTGCACATCACTTTGTGCCTTGTTGTACTCGCACTATGATATAAAGTGCCATGGGGGTTGATGCTTGCCTTTGTTTTTCCTTCATACCTTTCTCATGTGTATGTGACTTTTGTTTTCACACCCTTTCTATCTGCTTGTACTTTCATGATTGCACCTTCAAATGTTCTTGGTTCCTCTTCATGCACTACTTTCAGGAATTTAGTTTTAGTGTACTTGTCATACCTCTCCCTTGTCAGCATTATGGGGGGTTTTCTATTGTTGGTGCTAATGCTTCTTTGGTTTCGTGTTGGAGTGAGCTATGTATACAATATTTGTTCCTATGTACTAAGCGGATGCAGCGGCTAGTTACCCATGCATTTTGGTGAGATGGAGCACTTACCATATGGACACTCTTGCATTCCTATTTCTAGAGGCAACCTTCCATTTTCACTTGATCAGTTCTTCAGACTATTGGTACTTGTGCCATCTGTATCTTTGAGTTCTAGATGTTTTCCCTTGGTTTGCCATCGGATTGGCGTAGTGTCATTGAGGGCACTTATGTAGATTCTTGTCTTCTTGATCCTGATCATCATTTGAGCAGTCATTCTATGACAGTGTTTGCAACTTCTTCATGCTTCAGTGGTGTTTTCCATGTTCATCCTTTGTTCCTATCTTTTGGGATGATTTCTTCTTGATCGGAGGCTTCTTAGTCCTTCACATGTATTTCTCTCTTTTGGAGAGGAGTTTTTCCCATGAAGTTTTCTCCTTTTCTCCTGTTGTGAGAGATCTTTTACATTTGTACATGGGTACCTCATCTGGCCTAGTTGTCAGGACCCACCTTTGCTTTCATGCATCTATCCTTAGTTTTTTAGCTTCTCCCTAAGTTCATCTTAAGGGGGGGTGTTAGAGTAATAGTTTGTTTACTTGATTAATTTAATCATATTGATTAATTAATTAAGTCATATTTACTTTATTTCACTTAAGCTAAACTTAGGAATCTTTATTTTGCATTATTAAATTAGTCATGTCGTCTCATTCATTATGATCTTGACACTTGTCACATGCTAATTTAATCCTCTTCCTAGGGTTCTCTTTAGTGTTTTGATCTCTTTGTAATTATTCAACTTCTTGGGTAATGCATATTTTTCTTCATGTTTGCAGAGCACCATTCTTTTGTCTCTTGATCTCCTTTAGTAACAGGTTATTTGCTTGCAGGTGTTCATTGGGATCTGTGAGGTTGGATTATCAACTTCTACAACACCTCCAATAGTCTTCAATAAGAACTCAATACTCAAAATGATGATCAAATAAGACTCACAACCTCCTATATATACCTATTTATGCCTAGGATATCACCTAGGCTAACTTAGATAACCCTATATAGTCCCTAGGTTGACCTAACTAACTAAATAATAATATAATAATGATAATGACTTAATTAAGAGTTTATATAGCCACAATCCAACTATTCATAACACTAGACACACTATAGGGGTAGGGGCATAACACCTATTTCCTCCAAGAGTATTTTGATTCAGATTAATGCAAGAAATAGTTTCCAAAATTAACAATTATCTCCCTACATAAGGAGGAGATTTCCATGATTAAAATTCAGGGAACCAATAATCTTCAACAAGTATTCTTGTGTCATCTTTAGAGAAAGATAAATATGGTCTTTTATGGCCTCTAATAGAATTTGAAACAAATGTTAAATTTATTGTTGCCTCTTAATGTTATACCACAACCTATGAGGTTTACATAAGGTGTTTAAACTATGATTTATATATATATAAACATAAAAAAATTATGTCGCTACCAAAGGTTCTAAGAAGAATGAGTTGAGAAAACTCACTTTATAACGAGCTCTTCCTTTTAAAAGGAATTGAGCTATAATATCAACTCTACGACTATATTAGCTGACTTGATTATCACCAAAAATATAAAGATAATAATAATCAACCAATAATAGAATATCATTGCATGGAATATGATGTAGATTGATACATCATACTTGGAATCTTTTCCACAATGAAATTATCACATAATATCTTCTATAGAATAACAAAAACATATATATGAATATGCATATGCATGCATATATTTGTTTATACGTAGATGGATGTATGTTGATGCATAGTTTTGTCTACGTATGTGCTTATGCATCCATGTACACATATACACAATTTATGTATACATATGTTTACTTTTTCTTGCAAAGATACATATTCATATGTATATTTGCTTATATATATAAAGAAATAAGAAGATTAATAAACCTCAAAATAGCCATACTTAACCAAACAAATAACACGACAAAGCTGACTTAGGTTGGATTACCTCCAAGAAAGCTAGATACATCCCTATACTCATTAAGTTTACCAAAATAATACTTGGCCAACACTAGCTCAAATAATGTTACCAAAAGATTCACAACGTCACCCTTCTCCCAGCTGATACTCCTCGTCTTTCTCTTTGGAGGTGCTCAGATCACTCCTGCTTTATCACTCAAGAGAACAATGGTATTTAGCCTAGAAAACATTATAGCATGTTGATATCATTATATTCACATTTTCATTTGCTCTTAAAAAAATAGATTCATTTGATAACATTTTATCAAATTTGTAGCATCAAGTAACTATCATCATTCCATTGAATGCAAAAACATATCATTGCATTATTCCATCACAATATATCTAACTTTCAAGATCTCAAGATTCATAGCATTAATTATGCAAAATTAAAAGTAGTTTTTAGTAATCTAGGGTGGGATGTAACATTAAAAATAAAGAATTCAAAGGAATTTCCTCTGGTCGGGTACAGAGGAAAAGAAGAAATTTTCCTTGATAAGCTGAAATAAGGTTTGTCTCCCCAAATTTGGTGGGGGACTAGGCATAATAAAAATTCAATCTACCAATAAAGCTATGCTTGCTAAGGTCGACTGGGACTAGCTAAGGAACATGAAGGAATGGTGTAGGTTTTTAAATGTGAAGTATCTAAACAATTGTCCCCTAATCAGGTGCCTCTCAAATGACCACCCCAATGCTTCCTTGATTTGGAACAATATTTGTAGAATGAAAAAACTGCTACAATCTCCAAGTTGATAGGAAGCTAGGAAATGGGAGGAAAATTAGGTTTTGGGAGGATCCCTGACTACTTGAAGTTCCTCTCTCTCAATCCAACCTCAAGAATTTGATGATTCCTACTAAGGTTTTTTTGGTAGAAATGTGAGTGATTACTTGTGTGGGCTACATGGTTCTATGAAATGGAAAGTGTTGAAGGAGTGTTGTCCTCTTTCTCTAGAGTTAAGACATCAGGCTAGGAATTTTCAAGACATCCTCTCTCTTACTAGAATACCCATCTCTAACCTGGAGGATGAATTTCATTGGATTAAGGAAAGCAAGGGCAACCTCTCCATTAAGAATGCCTACAATATGTTGTCAGTGCAAGAAACCCAAAATAGTGTTTGGAAATAGGTATGGAATAGATAAATTACACCAGAAATTAATTTCTTTTGGTGGACAAATTGTCACAACAAGATTCTCACTCAAGACAACTTAAGGACAAGGAGTTTGTTCCTCATTTGTTACTCCACTGCTCATTTGAGACAAAACTCTAGGAGTCGACATTTGGAAGATTGGGTATTCATTGGACCATGAATGGCGACTTTAAGAGTTTTACTGATAACTAGATTGGTCCTTATCACCAGTACCATCTACCTAAGGAAATTTGGTGACAAGTTCCTCTCATCCTTTGTTGGTGGCTTTGGAAAGAAAAAAAAAATTGGATATTCAGAAGTGTGGAAAAAAGTTTGAAGGAGGTGTTTAGCATTGGTCTTAGACTAATTATGGATAATGTTGCCTTATACATTTGGAAACCACCAGACAGGGCTCCTTCAGAATGGGAGATCAACATGGCTAAATCTTGGAATAAGAAATTAGAGATTAACTCATTTGACAACTCTAAAGCTCTGGCTAGACTTAATACTATCTAGAAACCCCCTGATATTGGTTGGTACAAACTAAACTTTGATGGTGCGGTGAAAGGAAACCCAAGGTTGTCTAGCATAGGAGGTATTATTAGAGACCCAAAGGGAAATTTGGTGGCTGAGTATGTTGGGAGCATCGAAACATAGTCCTATATGACAACAGAGGCAAGTTCGCTATTCAAGGGTGTTAAAATTGTTGTCAATATGGGCATAAAAACCTTGCACATTGAAGGAGACTCCAAGGCTATGATTGATTCCTTCAATCACAATCATTGCCATGGTTAGAGTATTAGGGACATACTGTTGGATACAAAATTCATGTTCACTAAATTGGAAAGAAAGAAAATGACTCACATTTACCGTGAGGGCAACCAGGTGGTTGACTCTTTAGCCAACCTAGGATCTTCATGGGTGTTATCCAAGTGTTGGAGAAGTATGGGGGATCTCCTCATGAACATCCAAGGAAATATCCTTGCTAAACAAAAAAACATTACCGTTAATGATGAGATCTAAATTTTCTATAGTGGAAGGGTGTATTTAGATTTACACACTTGGGCTCATAATGATGTGGAATATATGATGAGGTGGAGGGGTGTGGTTAGATTTTAGGGAGGTGGTTAGGGGTGCTCACAAAGATCAGACGGTATTATCATGAGCTTTATGAGTCATCTTGTCATAAGTACGAAGCTCATATTTTGAACCACATTTTTTGGGATGTGTGTGAGGCCAAAATTACCATCAATGCTTTGGCTAATAATGATCCGATAAAGGTAATCATGAATTTTGGGTATACTTTGTTGTACTTAAGCAATGTTTTTTATGGCCCTGTGGTTCTAAAATCTTTAGGAATGACCATTGGTATGTGTGAAAATATGATTTCCTTAAATAGGGAAGATTTTTAGTTTTGGTATGGTGGTGGCATTAAATGGGCTATGTGTTTTACCCATTGGAAATTTGAAAAATTTCTTAGTTTGTTTAACCTGCTGAAAGTTTACGATCAAAGAGAGAAAATGGGTGGTGATAGGATCTGAATTGAGCTTGGTTCTTGCAATGAATTCCAGAGGGACCCCCTTATCTGGCACATATGTGTGAATGGATGCATTGTTCCTCTAATGGAGAGCTTACAGGGGCATGACAAGAAACTCTCAACGTAATTTGCAAGCTTTTGGAACGACAAGAGAGTTATTGTTGGTGGCATCTCATTTGAAATCAATGAGGAGGTTATAGGAAAAGCCAAATGCCTGTCTTGCATGGGTCAAAAACTCAAAAAACATACTAAGGTGTAGGATTTGGAGAGTCTCCATGCCTTCTTCCAGGAAAATGAAAATCCAGTCAAATTACATGTAGGATTTGAATGGAGCTCGCTGGAAAAGCCATGGGACCAGGTTTGTATGGCTATCATGAAGTACATTACCCTCGAGGGTAGGTTTAAGGTTTACTATTTTTATCATTTGCCTTTGTTAAACCATCTCAGACATAGGATGCTCATAAGCATTCCTTTCTTCTTACTTTCTTCTCTCAAAATATTTGTGAGGGAAGCTATGGATTTAGCAGCCAAAAACCTTGAAAAACCACCCCCTTTTCCCCTACACCACTTTCACTTGGCCCTCTGTACTCCTAAACTCATCTCAACCTTTAGAATTAAGGAACAAGAAACCTCTGACCATTCCCCTAATAAACCCTCTTCATCTACTTCTTTTGGGCCTAAAAGAAAGACCCCCTATGGCCTGTCAACCCCAAGGGGATCCTAAAATTAAACCCTTGACCAAAAAGAAGAATGTGGTGTGGGCTTAGCTCAGTCAAAAGTTGTCAAAGATAGTAAACCACCTACCAAGAATAAGCTGAAACCAAAAAAGGGTAAGAAGGGCACCCCTTTCTAGGTTGAGGAACCACCCACGGATAACAAAGATGGGGACTATGCTAACAGAGACTTCCATGGCGATATAGTTGTTGCGGCTAGTGTTGATGTGGGGACTGAGAAAACTAGTGTCAGAAGATCTAACAGGTTGGCAAAGAACAAAAAGGAGGTGTTGGTGGATGAGATTTCTAGTAGTTCTGAGCAAAATGGTGGTAAAGAGGGAAGCTGGCATGATACTATTGAAGAGACCGAGGAGTTTGTGGAAGGTCTGAGCCATTTCTCTAGTTAAACAAGATGATCCTCAAGGAATCCACACCAGAGTCCTTAGATCATCCGACTTGGATTGAGGTGACTAACAAGGTGGATATGGATAAGGGAGAAGAGCTCAATAATATGTTGAGTTAAACAAGATAATCCTCAAGGAATCCACACCGGAGTCCCTAGATCATCTAACTCAGATTGAGGTGACTAACAAGGTGGATACGGATAAGGGAGAAGAGCTCAATAATTTTCTGACCTGGGTTGATAAACTAGAAAATAAATTCACCAGACTAACACGCTTCATGATCAAGTTCATACACTGCTTAGCTATTACCTTGTCTGAGGTGCTGAAGGAGGAGGTTGATAAGAAAATTGTTGAGGAGGATTCCAACAACAAGTGGGTGGGGGGTGATGTGATAAAACTCCTCTTTGAGGAGTGGGAGGGTTTAGCTAAGTAATGGGTGGGGTGTGTGTTTTATATTAGAGGTAAAAAATAAGTTTTGAAGGGGCCCAAAACCCTTTACAATAGAAAGAAACTGAAATAAAAGATAATAACATTAAGCCAAAAAACAACCCAACAACAATGACCCATCAACAAAAAACCAGCCAAAAAGGAGGACCAACCAACAACACTACATACTTTTTAGAATATCTTCCACCTCCACGTCGCAGTCAATAGCTTTCTGTGCATCTTCACCAACATCAGAACTATCCTTCCTAGAAGCCCCACCCTAAGCTTTAGTTTTGTTCCTAGTCCTAGCTCCAGGACCATCCGTTTTTACCTCAAAAATCAAAACATACCTTTCTCACCTCCCTTCCCAGCAGCAACATCCTCCCCCATCTGCTTACCAGCAACAACAATCTCAACATCATGGGAACTATCTTTATGCTTATTAGCACTCACCAAAGGATAAGTAACAACCGTATACTCATATTTACCAGTAATTTTATAACCCTCCCCTCCTCTCATCACAGAGTCCCAAATTTTCCCCATTTGATCCTCAAGAATGAGGATTCTTCCTTCCATATTTTGCTTCATTTTGAGGGTTTCCTCCGCAACAGTGTCCACCATAGTATTTAAAGATTCAAACAACTCGTCTATCTAATTTTGAACAAAGGATCCCCTTAGCCTTGTTAACCATTCCCCTGACTCTAACATTTGTTTTATTGAGTTGGTGGAAAAACCATTTAAAAAGATTAAATAGAACAATGGACCCTTCACATGCAGTACCAAGCATATCAAACAAATCATCTCTATCAATCTTAAAAAATCCTTTTCCCAGGGCGTCCTCCTCAGAAGAAGAACTAATCATATCCTTATCAGCAGGGGAATCCTTGCCTTTTTCCACATCACCCAGAGACTTAAGCTTGCTGATGGAGCTCACAATTTCCTCTACCATTGCCTTTCTCTTCTTAATCCTCTCCAAGTCCACATCCTATATCTCCAATGCAACGACATCATCCCCATCCTTATCCTTCACCTACAAAAATAGCTTGACACTCGGGGAGTCATCAACAAAGAGGCCGCCTGCAATTGTGAGAGGATGGCCTAGCTCCAGAATTTGGCTCGCAGACTGCAAAACCCTTTTCTTCCCACTTGCTTCCCCCAAATCCTTCTTCTTGGAAGTCAGGGGTAGCGAGGAAGCCTCCCCATATTGGTCATTCTTCACCTTCGGGCCCCTACTTGGCACCACAACAACAACTTCACTACAAGTTAAATAACCTTCACCAATACAACCTTCCCCTTTTTTCTTCTTACCCATGGATGGGCGATGTGGACCCCCTTCCAGAGAGGCCAGAGAGTCAGGAACGAATTCCACATCCTCGTTTGAATCATCCTCTTTCTCCAAAATTAGCTTCCTTCTCTTGACCTTTTTGCTGACTGGTTCATCTTCGGAGTGACTGGTTCATCTTCGGAGGCCGATTCATACCCTTTAGCAAGTTTGGGTTGTTTACCCTTCGGGGTGACCATAGGTTTGGGCACCTCAAAAGTCTTCGCATAATTAGAGATAAGGAGAATCAGCCCAACATGCAATACGAGATTTTTTAGATTCTTCTTGTGATCCTTAATACAAGAGTCAAGAGACATAAGAAGATAAAATGGGAAAGAAACCCTCCTCTTATGTTGAAAGTGGTTAAGTAGAATGAAATGATATGCATTCACTGCCAAAAAATGACCATCCAAGGTAATATATCGCATTAATTCCTCCGCAACATCCCCCCATAAAGCCTTTAGGGAACTTCGTTGATATCCACCACTCTTAGCAATCTTTAAATCTTTCTCTTCATTATCTTTGAAGAAAATTTTCATTGTCATCTGAGCCTCCTTTTTGTCCCTAAAGAATTTCATTCCGTCTATAGCCAGGACAATAATACCAGCAATGAATTCTTCATTAACCTCAAACTCAGTTCCATAAAACTTAAGCACTTTGTCATTCCATCCTTTTAGAAAAAGGTCAATAACCTGGGGATCATTTCCATGAAGTTTCTCCAAATAGGGTGTTAACCCTCCCTCCAGTAGAACCTGCCAGAACTCCTTCATTTCCTTCACAACATCACACGATTTAGGTTCGACACGGTCCCTCTCACTACCCATCTCACCACAATACAACTTACAAACACCAAACAAAAAATAGAGAAGGCTTTGGAAAATAATACCAAAACTACCCAAAATCCGTGTGAGGCCAGAGTGGGGTGTGTGTTGCTACAGGTTGGGCTTTCCTTTTGTTGTTTGTTCGTTGTTTCTATAAGTTTTTGGTGTTTGTCTACCATTGTTATAACTGAACTATATGCTGTTAGTTTTTGGTTTTTGATCTGACTTTGGCCCTCTAGCCTCCTTTGTGTAAAGGGTATTGTACCCTATAAATGTAACTTATCTTATCAAAAATATTAAAATAAAAAAGAAGTAACAATAACATAGAAATGTTATGATGTTAACAATACTACATCAAGAATAAATGTATTCATAGTCACTATCTTTATTTATTGATTACATGTTTTTGAGTTACGATGCAAATGCATCTCATGCTATTGTGGACAACAACTAAGTTGCATGGGGAGAAATGTTATGGGAATTTTTCTCCAAGTGAAAATAAAGCTATGAAATAACCCTTTAGCACTAAATGGAGATAAAAATAAAGGATAGTATGATCCTTTGATTAAAATGGATATTAATAGAGAATATTTATATAAAAAATATTTTAAAGGGGGGGATTAATTATTAAAAAGAATATTTTGTGAAAGGGTGTGATGGTTTGGAAAAACGCCCCTTAAAAGGATATATGATGCATTCATGTGAAACTTGGAAAAGGACATGAAGATCACTCAAGGAAGAAGGTCATTTGGTGGGCTATGGACATGGGAGAAGGGGCACATAAGATGTGCCCAACTTAGGGTACAGGGTACACCCAAGATTGTCCTAGCTAGGACTAATGCTTGGGAAGCATGTGTGTTGGTTTTGAATAAGAACTAGTCCCTTTAGAGTGTGTCATAGCTATGAGCCAAGACCACTCATATCATCCTAGGGTGAGAATGACCATTCCAATTGTTTTGATTCATATAAGTATTGGAAAATATTGATGGTTAAATATATTGGGAATATTATATACATGAATTTGATGATAAGATGATTGAATTGCATGGTTGTGTTCAATTTATTATGTTACTTATTTACTTTATAATTCTTTCCAAATTATCACATGTATAATTTACATTGGTTATTTTACATTAGTTTTTGATTGAGTAAGCAGGGAAAGGGCCCTGACCCTTACAAAAAATTACAACAATTTAAAGAATAATAGTTATTCAAAATAACAACATGAGGAAGTAGACTTGAAAGACACTTCCCCCACCCATCAATCAAAACTTAACCAATACCCTCCCGATCAAACATTATAGTTCTATCAGACATATCAAAAAAATACATCTAGTTTTTCATGAAGTCCCGCTAGTAGATTTGGTTATAACCGAATAACCTTAAAGTAGTGTCAATATGAAGACTATAACTATTAACAGGATTTAACATATGAAAGTCTTGGCACCAATGACCATTAACAGTTCTAAAACCAGTAGGAGTAGCAAAAAGAAACAGAACAACAAGAGACAAAAAAGTAGAACAAAGACCATGGACTAAGCATCCTCGATCAAACTCCAAGCTTTCAGTAGGTCTTCAACAGTGTCCTCGACCTTCTCCTTCGACTCCAGCTTTCCTAAAAATCCTCTTCACCCTCTGTCACCTTTTTCCTCTGCTGCTTCTTAATTTTTCCTTGCCCCAAAACTGTAGCCATAACCGCCTTTTTCATAACAACATCCATCACAATGCACAAGCTTTTCACTACCTTTTCAAGGGTATGGATTCTACAATCCTTATCCTCTTCTTGCATCATTTTTTCCAAAAATTCCAACTTCTCCCCCACCCTTCTAATTTTTTCAGTGTCAAAACTCATAGACTCCTCTTCAGTAGGTGTAGACATCTAAATTTAATCACTCCCATATGATTAAATTTACTCCCTTTTCATCTATCATATTAAATATTAATTTATTGAATTAATATTACACCTTTTGTCTCATATCTGTAAAGTATTTAATTTAATAACTAAATGCTTTATCTTTCACCTTCTTCCTCTCTAAATTAAATAAATACACCAATTTATTTAATTTAGTCATTTTTTATCCTTTTAATTTAAAATCAATTTAAAATTCTGCATTCTCTCTCTCCTTGTCACATCCATGATCTTGCTCTAATCTCAATTAATTTAATTAATTCATGATTATGATGTGCATCCTCTTAATCAAAAATTAATGTCACATCCTCCTACATTTGCCACTTGCCTCTAATCTTCCATTAATTATTCTAATCCAATATTTGCACAACCTTAACCAAGGTCATTAGCCATATTTAGCACCACCTTTTTAGTCAACCTTTGCATTTATCTCTTTTTAGCATTGACCCTCTTTCCCATGTGAATTTTTAATTCACCATTATTTATCCTAGATTCTCCCCTTCCGTATGTGAATTTTTAATTCACATTCTATCTTCTAAGGCTTCTAGAACCTTGGACTTGTCACATCATCCACATGTGACCAAGTCCCACCTTTTTGGAGCTCACCTTTTATCCTTTAGACTCTCCTAAGAATGTGAATTTTTAATTCACATTTATATCTCCAACCAACCGTGATTAGGACACATGTCACGTACATGTTGACTTTACACCCAAAATTCATTATGGGGTTCTTGCTTTTTGTGAATAGGGTTGCATCCTATTGTCACATCTTAACGTGGGTGACGTCACGGCACAGACAAACCCATGTGCTAGTCCTTAAAAAAGAATAGGATCTAATAATTCATCTGGTAGGTCTTCACATGCTTGTGTCTAGTCTTCTTCCCTTGGATTGAAATTGTAATCAATCTGAACCATATAGTCTTGAGAATATGCGAAATCAAGTTCAAGCCTTTTTGCAAGAAGTGCTGGTCTGAGAGCTACAGACATATCTTGGATCTTCACTTCTGCTTTCCATTCAGGGCAAAGAGGATAAAACTCCAATCTAGGAAACATATATCTTGTTCTTGGATAACTCATCAAATAAAATGTTAAGCTATCACAAATTTTCCCATAGAAATTTGGATATAGAAGATTAAAGAATTCTTCCATATCTAGATTGAATCTGGCACCAATAAGATCTGCATAATCTTCAAAAGAATTTTGATCAAAAGATATTCGAGTTATAAACCCAAACTTTATGCATTTTAAAAGATTCATCTTATTCTTTTTAGACCAGTTCATTCCAAACAATCCTCTAATTTTAATATGTATGGCTTGTCTTCCACACCAAAATCTGATTGGCGCTGTTCCCATTCCAATGACTTCTTTGAATTCATCTTCTTCATCAGGATCAACAAGATTTTGATGATGATAACCTATAAGGTTCTGCATATTCCTAAACCATTTATTTAGAAAATATGATTCAAGTAAAACAATAACAATTTCTTCTAGTAATGAGGGAAGTGCGAAATTGTTACCATTACCCATATTAACCATGTACATGGCTGCTGCATCTGACCTGTAATAATCATAGCTTAAAAATTCAAGATCAGTGTAGATAGATCCTGCAAGTTTTCTGGTCAGTGAGTCTGCAAGTGGGTTATTTTCTCCTTTGATCCATTCAATATCAAAATCATAACTGAGAAATTTAAAATACCATCTTGCAATTCTTCCTTGGGCAATGTCTACATCTGGACGTTTCTTCAGGAGATTTCTCATAGCTTGATTGTCAGTGCGGACAACAAAGTGAACTGGCTTTAAGAAAATCGTAAACTTTTCAATTCCATTTTTAACTGCCAGTATTTCCTTCTCATAAATGTGGTATCTTGTTTGAGTGTCTGTAAAAGTACCAGATCTATAACCACATAGATTTTTATTTCCTTCCTCATCTTCTTGGATTAAAACTGCAGACCAAGTTTTATCAGATGCATCAGTATATAGAAATAGTGGAAGATTAGAGACTGGATTCTGAAGAGCAGGCAAAAATTGACATTTAACTTTTATGCGTTGAACTGCTTCTGTAGCTTCTGTAGACCAATCTTCTGAATCTTCTTTAAGATGATGCTGGATAATTCTCCTATTAGCTGCCAAACCTTTATAGAAAGGGGATAAGTAATTTAAACAACCAAGAAATCTCTGTTTCTACTTTTTATCAAGGAGGATATCTGGAAATTCTTGGATTCTAATCAAGATATGAGGTTGAAGATACACTTTACCATCCTTGAGATGTAAACCCATAAAATCAATTTTAGGTTAGCCGATTACCATCTTTTTGGCTGAAAGACATATCCCATGTTGCTTTATACTTTCAAATAAAGCTTTAAGATGCTGCATATGGTCTGTAACGGAATTTGAAAAAATAAGAATATCATCAATGTAAACAGCACATAAATTCTTAAGATGCCTTAATGCTTGATCCATTCTTCTCTGAAAATATGCTGGAGCAGTGCAGAGACCAAATGGCATAACATTCCATTCATAAAGGCCTTGAGGAACCGAAAAGGCTGTCTTATATCTATCAGATTCTTTAACCTTAATTTGCCAGAAACCAGATTTGCAATCAAACTTTGAAAATACTAGTTTATTTGCAGCTCTTCTTATCAAATCAGTACTGAATGGGATAGGATAATTAAATGGAAGAATTATCTCATTAAGAGGTTTATAATTGATGCATAATCTCTTTTTCCCTCTAATTTGTTCTGCTCGCTTGTTAACCAGAAATGTTGGGCAAGAGAAAGGGCTTTTACTGGGACGAATGAAATTTCCTTGTAATAATTCTTCTAATTGTTCATCCATCTCTTTGACTTCTGTCAGGCTCATTAGATATGCTGGCTCATGGGGAATGACTGATTCACAATCTTTTTTCAACTGGATTTCACATTCTTCATGTTCTTGTGACCAGAATTGTAGAGGATTTAAACTGCAACATTCTTTCTCAAATAACTGTTGAATTTCTCTGAAGTCATTTGGAGTCTTTTCTGCTACTTCTTTGATAGATTCTCTACTTCTCTTTTTAGATTTCTTCTCAAATTTATGATTAACTATTTTGAGTGCTGGAATCTGTATGTGGCCATCTTCATGTTTGAGAGATATTTTATGTTTCCAAAACTGAAGTGGTTCATACTTTGTGAGAAATAGAAATCCTAATAAAACATCATCCTCTAAATCATTATATTCTATGAAATCAGTAATAAATGTTTTTCCCATAATTTCAATATGAACATCTTGAGCATATCTTCCCATATGAATCCTTTCTCCGTTAATTGCATAGCTTTGTGGAAGATCTGTCTTTTCTTTCCAGAATTCTGGAGGAATTGCATTAGTTTTAGCTAATGATCTGGAAGATCCTGTATCCACAAAAGCATCTAATGGAATCTTCTTATAACCAGGAAAGCAAAAATTTATCCTGATGTAATTTCCATTATTGGCTAACAATAAAGCGCAGGATTTATCATAGGTTCTATTACTTGATCTGCTGTCTGATTCTGATTCTGTCTTATATGACTTATGTCTTGAGGACATTTCTTCTGCTTCTGCTTTGAACAGAATATCTTTAATTTCTCCCACTGTGGCAGAGAGATTTCTTATCTCTTTTTGTTGGGATTTAAGAAGTCTAAGACAGTTAGAGACATATGTTGATAAAAGATCAACTTTCTTAAAAAGAGCAATAATATCATAATCTGTGGAGGAAGATCGATGGCGAGAGGAAGAGGCTTCTTTTGAAGATTTGTGTTGCCAAGGAGGCACTTTGTAGCCATGATCTATTTCTTTTCCTTTTGTCCTGGAGGGTTTGCTATGTAGTTTGAGTTGTTTTTCAAGTTCAGCTTTATCTGATTCTAAGTTTTTGAGCTTAGAAAGATGACTATGAATAGCTTTTTCCCTTTCTTCTCTAGTTCCTGTAAATTTATAAGGATCTTTAGACTTTTCTACTTGGATCTGAAACTTAGGATCATCTAAAGAACTTTTGAGTAATGACGTCAAGAAATCATCATCTGGTTCTGAACTGGAGATACTACTAGACTCAGAGTAATGTCTAGAGCTTTTATGACGATGTTTTGATTTCATCATATACTGGGATTCAGGAATTATCTGTATTAGTTCATACAGGTCTTTTAGATCTGTATTTTTGCTGCTCACAACTTCCCAAGAGGGATTTACCGCTTCAAACATAGCATAAATCTTTGTTCCAGGGTTTATCTTTTTAGGACAATTTGTAGCATAGTGATTACCTTTGCATATAAAACATTTGATTCCCTTTGGAACATTATTATTCTTTTTTTGTAACAGATATGGAGGAGGTCTGTTATTTCTCTTAGATCTATAAGGAATGGCCTTATAATATCTTTTCTTTTTACCATGCTTACTTCTTCTGAAAGTGAATTCTCCATCATGGTAATGCCTTTTATTGGAGCAACTTTTACATCTGTAATTCTTACCACACCCTTTTTTCTTGAATTGCTTGAGCTGTTGAAAATCCTTTAGTTGGTTGATAGGAGGAAGATCACAAAATTCTTTCAAATTACAAGTGTAATTATATTCTTCCTTGTTAAGCTGTAAAGCACCAAGTAAACATTGCTTTTCTAGCTTATATCTTATCAATCTCTTGACTGTAGGAAAACTGACATCATCAAGCTCTTTATTTTCTTTTCTGATTATTTAATCTTGAGCCCATGCTCATAAACCACAAGGTAAAGAATTTAGATAATACTGCTTAGTGGTCAGGTCATGCATCTTATTTGCAGCAACCATATAAGATTCAAACATACAATTATAAGCATCAAATTTGGCTAAATTTTTCAGCTTCATTGACTGGAGAATCTTATTGGCTTCAAGGGCCTGATTTGATATGTCATCACAGAATAAATATGTTAACAACCATTTGAATTCATCAAAACCAGCTTGAAAAATATCATCTTTTCCTATATTTTTTGGATCAACCAAAATAGGATCTGTAGGTGATGTAGGAAGAATTTTAGGCATAGGACCAGCATCTGGTAAATTATTCCACCAATTTCTCAATTTACCACTCATTAATCTCACTGCATATAAAACTTTAGCAGGTTCTGACCAGGTACCACCCCTTTCAAAAATATTTTCTAAAGTATCTGTCCAAGTACAGATAGCTTCATATGGATTTACCAGTTTATCAATATTTAAAATGTAACCACTGGCTGCATAAGGGCGTAGTTGTTTTGGCTTAATATTTTCGGATACTGGCTCTTGCATCTCTATATCCATGGAGAGTTTCTTAAGAGATTCCCATGGTTCAGCATCAAAAATTTGATTTTGATCAGATAAATCAATATTAACATCCTCATAGTTAGTATTTACAGAGGACAAAGAATTATCAGAATCACTTGAAACTGTTATTCTGTCAGTAGTATCTGAAGAATCATCTTCTGATTCTTTGTTTCCACACATAGGTTCATCCATGAACACTGGTTCTTCTTGTTCTTTTTCTACTCCTAGCTGTTCTAGCCAGTCTTTTAATGGCTCAATGTCTTCTTTGTTAGCCAAAGTATGTTCTTTTATCTTAGGCATTGGAACATGAATAGTTGTTTTCTTAGAAGACCTTGAACTGGAAGATGGCTTTAGATCTGTCTGTTCATGAAGAGATTTCTTCCTCTGAATCAAGACTTTTTGACTAGGAATTTCTTTACTCTTACCCTTTTTCTCTTTGAGTTCCTCTTCGAACTGTCATTACCAGTTTGTGCCATTCTAATATTTTTTGTATATAATCTGACCTTTTCAAGCTTCTTAGCTACTGATTCTAAGAGAGCTTTATTTTCTTTATCAGCATTATCTCTAAATGATTCATTATTTTGCTGATCTCCATAAATATGTGTTAGATAATTATCTTGATGTTCTTGAGTGGCAATAATTCTTTTTACACTAGAATGCACTTGTGTAACATCATAATCTACACTGGTAATATCATTTGATAGGGTTCCAGAGTGATGTTCTATATTTTTAAGAACAGAAAAATGCTTTTGCTGATCTTCAGATATAATTTCTAATTTATTTACAAAATCTAAAGACTGATTAGCAGTGGATCTAATATCTATAGCCATGTCGTCAATATTTTCTTGTGCAGAAATCATCCATTGAGAAATCCAATTTCTCTGTGCTTCTGAATTCTTCTGCTTCTTTCCCAATTCTGCATGAATTTTTGCTTCATGTCTTCCCCAAGACTATTTATCAGGATTTATCATTATAAACTTTTCATTGCTAGGCCATCTACCCGACTCATAGCTTACAATCTCTTGTTCCTGATTATTGATTTCCATCTTATATTTGTGCTTCTTTTCCAAACCAGCTCTTGGAAGTTTTGACTTTGGGAGCTTTTCTTTACTTGGTGCTTTACAGCTTAACAAGGAAGAATATAATTACACTTGTAATTTGAAAGAATTATGTGATCTTCCTCCTATCAATCAGCTAAAGGATTTTCAACAGCTCAAGCAATTCAAGAAAAAAGGGTGTGGTAAGAATTGCAGATGTAAAAGTTGCTCCAATAAAAGACATTACCATGATGGAGAATTCACTTTCAGAAGAAGTAAGCATGGTAAAAAGAAAAAGATATTATAAGGCCATTCCTTATAGATCTAAGAGAAATAACAGACCTCCTCCATATCTGTTACAAAAAAAAGAATAATAAGGTTCCAAAGGGAATCAAATGTTTTATATGCAAAGGTAATCACTATGCTACAAATTGTCCTAAAAAGCTAAACCCTGGAACAAAGATTTATGCTATGTTTGAAGCGGTAAATCCCTCTTGGGAAGTTGTGAGCAGCAAAAATACAGATCTAAAAGACCTGTATGAACTAATACAGATAATTCCTGAATCCCAGTATATGATGAAATCAAGACATTGTCATAAAAGCTCTAGACATTACTCTGAGTCTAGTAGTATCTCCAGTTCAGAACCAAATGATGATTTCTTGACTTCATTACTCAAAAGTTCTTTAGATGATCTTAAGTTTCAGATCCAAGTAGAAAAGTCTAAAGATCCTTATAAATTGACAGGAACTAGAGAAGAAAGGAAAAAAGTTGTTCATAGTCATCTTTCTAAGCTCAAAAACTTAGAATCAGATAAAGCTGAACTTGAAAAACAACTCAAACTACATAGCAAACCCTCCAGGACAAAAGGAAAAGAAATAGATCATGGCTACAAAGTGCCTCCTTGGCAACACAAATCTTCAAAAGAAGCCTCTTCCTCTCGCCATCGATCTTCCTCCACAGATTCTGATATTATTGCTCTTTTTAAGAAAGTTGATCTTTTATCAACAGATGTCTCTGACTGTCTCAGACTTCTTAAATCCCAACAAAAAGAGATAAGAAATCTCTCTGCCACAATGGGAGAAATTCAAGATATTCTGTTCAAAGCATAAGCAGAAGAAATGTCCTAAAGACATAAGTCAGATAAGACAAAATTAGAATCAGACAGCAGATCAAGTAATAGAACCTATGATAAATCTTGCGCTTTATTGTTAGCCAATAATGGAAATTACATCAGGATAAATTTTTGCTTTCCTGGTTATAAGAAGATTCCATTAGATGCTTTTGTGGATACAGGATCTTCCAGATCATTAGCTAAAACTAATGCAATTCCTCCAGAATTCTGGAAAGAAAAGACAGATCTTCCACAAAGCTATGCAATTAACGGAGAAAGGATTCATATGGGAAGATATGCTCAAGATGTTCATATTGAAATTATGGGAAAAACATTTATTACTGATTTCATAGAATATAATGATTTAGAGGATGATGTTTTATTAGGATTTCTATTTCTCACAAAGTATGAACCACTTCAGTTTTGGAAACATAAAATATCTCTCAAACATGAAGATGGCCACATACAGATTCCAGCACTCAAAATAGTTAATCATAAATTTGAGAAGAAATCTAAAAAGAGAAGTAGAGAATCTATCAAAGAAGCAGCAGAAAAGACTCCAAACGACTTCAGAGAAATTCAACAGTTATTTGAGAAAGAATGTTGCAGTTTAAATCCTCTACAATTCTGGTCACAAGAACATGAAGAATGTGAAATCCAGTTGAAAAAAGATTGTGAATCAGTCATTCCCCATGAGCCAGCATATCTAATGAGCCCGACAAAAGTCAAAGAGATGGATGAACAATTAGAAGAATTATTACAAGGAAATTTCATTCGTCCCAGTAAAAGCCCTTTCTCTTGCCCAACATTTCTGGTTAACAAGCGAGCAGAACAAATTAGAGGGAAAAAGAGATTATGCATCAATTATAAACCTCTTAATGAGATAATTCTTCCATTTAATTATCCTATCCCATTCAGTACTGATTTGATAAGAAGAGCTGCAAATAAACTAGTATTTTCAAAGTTTGATTGCAAATCTGGTTTCTGGCAAATTAAGGTTAAAGAATCTGATAGATATAAGACAGCCTTTTCGGTTCCTCAAGGCCTTTATGAATGGAATGTTATGCCATTTGGTCTCTGCACTGCTCCAACATATTTTCAGAGAAGAATGGATCAAGCATTAAGGCATCTTAAGAATTTCTGTGCTGTTTACATTGATGATATTCTTATTTTTTCAGATTCTGTTACAGACCATATGCAGCATCTTAAAGCTTTATTTGAAAGTATAAAGCAACATGGGATATGTCTTTTAGCCAAAAAGATGGTAATCGGCCAACCTGAAATTGATTTTATGGGTTTACATCTCAAGGATGGTAAAGTGTATCTTCAACCTCATATCTTGATTAGAATCCAAGAATTTCCATATATCCTCCTTGATAAAAAGCAGAAATAGAGATTTCTTGGTTGTTTAAATTACTTATCCCCTTTCTATAAAGGTTTGGCAGCTGATAGGAGAATTATCCAGCATCATCTTAAAGAAGATTCAGAAGATTGGTCTACAGAAGCTACAGAAGCAGTTCAGCGCATAAAAGTTAAATGTCAATTTTTGCCTGCTCTTCAGAATCCAGTCTCTAATCTTCCACTATTTCTATATACTGGTGCATCTGATAAAACTTGGTCCACAGTTTTAATCCAAGAAGATGAGGAAGGAAATAAAAATCTATGTGGTTATAGATCTGGTACTTTTACAGACACTCAAACAAGATACCACATTTATGAGAAGGAAATACTGGCAGTTAAAAATGGAATTGAAAAGTTTACGATTTTCTTAAAGCCAGTTCACTTTGTTGTCCGCACTGATAGTCAAGCTATGAGAAATCTCCTGAAGAAACGTCCAGATGTAGACATTGCCCAAGGAAGAATTGCAAGATGGTATTTTAAATTTCTCAGTTATGATTTTGATATTGAATGGATCAAAGGAGAAAATAACCCACTTGCAGACTCACTGACCAGAGAACTTGCAGGATCTATCTACACTGATCTTGAATTTTTAAGCTATGATTATTACAGGTCAGATGGAGCAGCCATGCACATGGTTAATATGGGTAATGGTAACAATTTCACACTTCCCTCATTACCAGAAGAAATTGTTATTGTTTTACTTGAATCATATTTTCTAAATAAATGGTTTAGGAATATGCAGAACCTTATAGGTTATCATCATCAAAATCTTGCTGATCCTGATGAAGAAGATGAATTCAAAGAAGCCATTGGAATGGGAACAACGCCAATCAGATTTTGGTGTGGAAGACAAGCCATACATATTAAAATTAGAGGATTGTTTGGAATGAACTGGTCTAAAAAGAATAAGATGAATCTTTTAAAATGCATAAAGTTTGGGTTTATAACTCGAATATCTTTTGATCAAAATTCTTTTGAAGATTATGCAGATCTTATTGGTGCCAGATTCAATCCAGATATGGAAGAATTCTTTAATCTTTTATATCCAAATTTCTATGGGAAAATTTGTGATAGCTTAACATTTTATTTGATGAGTTATCCAAGAACAAGATATATGTTTCCTAGATTGGAGTTTTATCCTCTTTGCCCTGAATGGAAAGCAGAAGTGAAGATCCAAGATATGTCTCTAGCTCTCAGACCAGCACTTCTTGCAAAAAGGCTTGAACTTGATTTCGCATATTCTCAAGACTATATGGTTCAGATTGATTACAATTTCAATCCAAGGGAAGAAGACTGGACACAAGCATGTGAAGACCTACCGGATGAATTATTAGATCCTATTCCTTTTTAAGGACTAGCACATGGGTTTGTCTGTGCCGTGACGTCACCCACGTTAAGATGTGACAATAGGATGCAACCCTATTCACAAAAAGCAAGAACCCCATAATGACTTTTGGGTGTAAAGTCAACATGTACGTGACATGTGTCCTAATCACGGTTGTTCAATTTTTCCTGTTCACGCCTTTTCACATGGCTACAGACAAGTTTGTCAGTTGGTTCTTATCCTCGTTCACGCATTTACCTTTTGAGGTGTTGCTACGGATAATATGCTTTTTGTGTGTCGCTCTTCTATTAACGGATCTCAAAAATTATGTAATGGAGAGGTTAAAGTTCTGCTTCGATGGAATCAGTCTCTTCCTATAAGAGGACCTCGAAGACGCCTTACTCCACACACCGAGTTGAGATTTGAGTCTTGTTTAGAAGAGTCTTAGGTTTCAGACTTATGCTCTCTCCTGCGCTATAAGCGATCTGGATGATCAGAATCTGATATTGTAATAGAGTCTGTAATGAGTTTTGATAGTGGAACAAGTTTTGAATGTAAGATTGCATTATTCTTATTTGTGTTATTTTGTGGGATTTGTGTTATTGGTTTTGGAATTTATCATTTTACCAGATAATATCAAAGCACTCCTTTTCCATCGAGATTTTTGAGGAATTCCAAAATTCCTCAAATGTCCCTTTCACTCTCACTTGGGGACAAGAAATTCCTTTTTGAGGAAATCTTCTCACTCCCCAAGGTACTTGGAAGGTACTTGTCCTTCATCCACCTCATGTACCTTTTGGCCACCTCACTTACACTTCATCTCCTCTTAGCCACTTCACCATCCACATGTCAAGATGTGAGGGCTTGTGAGTTCTCAACCCACCATAGCCCTTCATCTTGACCTTGTTGGATGAATATCAACCGTTGAATTCTCTTGAGAATTTAAATTCTCCTATAAATACCCCCTCCTCAAGGGCATTTTCAACACTTTTTCATTTGAGCAACCTTATGTTGTTAATTTGCATTCTCAAGCATTCACTATCATTTAGCCATCCATTTAGTCATTTTCCATTATCAATCTTGCATCTAGTAACATCAAAAGCCATCCAAGGAGCACATAAATTCATCTAAATCAAGGGCCAATCAAGGAGTCTTCAACAACAAGGTATATTCGATTTGCATTTTATTTCATCTATTTTCCTTGTTTTATCACTCTTTAGGCTAATCATTGAAGTGTTCTTAGTGTTTTTCCACTTGCATTTTTAGATATTTTGCATATTAGAATAGGGTAAAATTCCAAGGTACACATTTCTGGCACGTTCGATGGGACCTACAAATGGGTTCTTGCATTTAACCTTCTTTTTTGCTAAGTATTTTGCAGAAAAAGGTCACAGAAAGGCGGAAACGCCCTCTGTTTTACCGCAAAAAGGTGGCAGCGCCCTCTGTTTTACTGCAGAAAGGCAATGGTGCCCTCTGTTTTACCGCAGAAAGGCGGTGGCGCCCTCTGTTTTACTGCAGAAAGGCGGCCATGCCCTCTTATCTGCTACAGAAAGGCGGTCACGCCCTATATCTAAAAATTTGATTTTTTCTAACAGTTTGCTACAGTTAGATGTATACGTCATTTTGCTTAGAAGATCTTTTCTAACACTTTCTTGTAGTAGGGCATACAACTTTTCTTTTTCAAAAATCTAATAAAGTTTCCTACAGAGGGGCAGATACGCCTTTTTATTTTGAAAGGCTCTTTTCCTCTAACATTTTGTTGCAGAAAAGCAGAAGTGCCCCTGATTTTGCTACAGAAAGGTGGAAGCACCCCTGATTTTTCTACAGATAGGCGGAAGCACCCCTGGTTTTACTGCAGAAAGGTGGCAACGCCCTCTGTTTTACTATAGAAAGGCAGTAGCGCCCTCTATTTTACTGCAGAAAGGCGGAAGCACCCTCTGTTTTACCACAGAAAGGTGGTTACGCCCCAAAACAACACAGTTTGGAAGCATATTATGGCATAATCGACCAAGAACAAAGGATAAGATAGCTAACGTTTGCTTGCAAGGCCATCTATTTGATCAAATTTTTGAATAATTATCCTTGTTGTTTGAACATAGTCTAATTAGGAGGAAGTAACCTTTATTGCTTGCTGTGTTTGTTTATTATTGTGTCACCCAAGGGGGCATTAATTTGTTTTCACTTTCCCCTTGCACTTCGTGTGAGCCCGGGGAGTAGTTGGGAATGGTTAGTGTCTTCTTTCTAGTGGGACCTGCTTGAGAATTTCATCACCCCAAGGGACGATTCCAACCACGTGTATCGGCGGGGTATATAAATGGGGGAGAATGAAAGTTATACCCCAATCCAATCACATCGTAATTGGCAGAGTGTCAAAGCTAGGGTGATACCTAGATAGATGTGAAGAGTTGGTCTGAGCCTTTCAGTATCTTGTTGGGGTTCCTGACTCACACTTGTGACGGGCTGGTGTTCACGGTTGTGCCTCACATACTGAGAGTATATCGAGGACTTCCTAGAAGCCTTATGCATTCTAGATTAAGACCTTTCCTGGCCATACCCTTAATATTAATCATAGGATTGTGCTTGCTTGAAATGTTTTCTTATGAAAAACTCATGAAATCTTTGATACATTGGCCTTATTTTATCATTTTGAGTCTTTTCCATAGCCATTGCCATCAAAACCAAGCTCTGTTTTACTACAGAAAGGCGGCAGTGCTGTTTTATTGCAGAAAGGTGGCAGCGCCCTCTGTTTTACCACAGAAAGGTGGTAGGACCCTCTGTTTTACTACAAAAAGGCGACAACGCCCTCTGTTTTACCGCAGAAAGGCAGAAGCGCCCTCTATTTTACTACAGAAAGGCGGCAACACCCTCTGTTTTACTGCAGAAAGGTGGAAGCGCCCTCTGTTTTACTGCAGAAAGGCGGCAACACCCTCTATTTCACTGCAGAAAGCTGACTGCACCCCTAATTCGCTGTAGAAAGCTGACAGCGCCCCTGATTTACTGCAGAAAGCTGACAACGCCCCTGATTTACTGCAAAGGGGCAGATTTTCCCTTCTAAACACCCGAAATCGCCCCATTTGGATCTGTTTAGCCTCTAAACCATCGTTTAATCATTCCCAACCATTATCTCATCATCCCAAGCCTCTATTTCGTCACTCTAAGTCTCCCAAAACCTCCATTTGATCAGTTTAAACCTCCATCTTATCATTCCAAATCTATGTTTAACCATTCTAAATCCCCACTCATTCTCCACAATCATCTTCAATCCACCCGTTCATTCTAATCACCTAGCAAACATCATAATTTTACCATTTACATTACCAAACACCACTCATAACCAAACTGCCTTAACCTTGTATTACAAAGTGGTTACCCAAATTGACCATAACACTTGAATTTTATTATTAGTCTTTAACTTTCGACCCAAATCAATTTGCTTCCATCTTGAGGTGAATTCAGTGTCGTAAGTTATCATCCTCGACCCAATCAATCCATTCCTATCTTAAGGTGGATTCGGTGCCGTGATCATCCTCTTAATCAATCAAAGCTCTGGGTCACTAAAGGTAACTTCCTTTGATTAAACTCAAGGTCTCTCTCACATCTTTCATCATCCAATCATACCCATCCAATCATCCAAATCTATCAAAATCAATCATTCGATCAAATTACCCAATCAACCAAATCACATCCGTTCAACCAATGATATCCTATTGATCTTAATAATCCAATCCAATTGAATCAAAATCGAATCTAGCCAATCAAAATCCGATCCCATCAAAATCTGATCCAATCCAATATATCCAAACAAAATTTGATCCAAATCCAAACCCCATCCAAATCAAATCTCATCCAATCACAATCAAATCATTCGTCAAAAACATTTTTATAATCCACTCATAGCACATTTGCATGCCCATTCAAACTAGGTCACAAGTTAAGAGACAAATGGAACAACAACAAGGTCAAAATTCCCAAGCGAACATGTCTCAAGACCTTAATAACAATACAAATCCCACCAATGGTGCAAAAATTGCTCAAGATCCTAACAACGTCCCCCAAGATCCTCATAATGGTACTTCATCGCACTCCAACACCGAAAATCAGAACAACTCACCACACGGTGAAGAGAGTATGGCTAATCAACCTGAACTCACGCTTGAGGAACATTTTAGGAATCCCGCCAATGTGCAAATGACTAACCGTCTGCTTGAAAAACATGGGGAAGAAATTTTGGCCCACCTAATTAAGAAAGGTGTCAAAGCCCCCTCGGGTGTTGACTTGTCCAAATATAGGAGTTCCCCATCTAACGTACTTCAAGTTCACAAAATGCACCAGAAGGATCGTACTTCCCCAATGTTCCCCCAATTGAGGGTTGGAATCAACCTAAATTTGGCAATGCTATTCTTTATCATGTTAACCATCCCCCACACGCTTCAACCTCAGTCATGGGAGGTCCTCAAGTGCCTGATCCCAATAATCCTTTTGCCTATGGTATGCCACAAAATGTTCCACAACCCATGCCATTAACGCTAACAACACCCCCTCTTTCAAATCAACCTACAGTCAACACTGGGGGCACCCCCTTTACCACATTGCTTCTACCTCCTGGGGCCACAAATCTACCATCATCTTCATATACATCATAACAGCTTCACCATTCCAACATTCTGCCTCAATTACCTCCACAAGGCACACCCCAGCTGAACGTTTCGGGTGGTACCCAACAACCCCCTTTACAAAATGCTTCTGCGCTACCTCATCCATCTCATCAACAACCACCTATACATAATACTTTGACCTCTTCACAACAACCACCCTACCAACCACAAGGCAATCCATCTCAACCTATTGCTCAGACCATATCCCCCTTTCTCGCATCCATTTTGCGTCTGCAAGCTCAACCGCAACACAACATCCCATCTCGACCCATACAACAGTTGACATCACAACAACTCCCTCAACACTACTACTATCACAATCAGCAGAAATTTCACCAACAACCACTTTATGCGACCTCCCAACAATCACAACAGTACCTTCAACACCAACAAGCCAATATGCAACATGCCATCCAAGCTCCTCCACAGCTCACCCCACAATTCTATCAAAAAAATATGTACTATACCCCACAACAACAGCCCCCAAATCAACAAAATCCCCCGTCTTGCCAACAAGGCATGTCATCATCCCACTATCCAAATCCGTATTTCAACAATCTGACGCTCTCTCACCAAGATCCTTTATCATCCTATCATCAATATCCCCCCAACCCGCCACCGGCCAACTCGGATCTGTTGGAAATCAAAGCGGCATTGAAAGACCTTTAAGCAGGGACAAGAGAACAATCATTCAAATTTGAAGACATATGCCCATATCCATTTGATCCCTCCATCTCATTAATCCCGTTTCCTAAACATTTTGAAATACCAAAGTTTAAAAAATACAAGGGAAACAAAGACCCTAAGGCTCACTTGCAGGAATTTTACTCCCAATGTCAAGAGGTCATGCACAATGACAACTACCTCTTGTGCTTATTCCCACGAAGCCTAACAAGCCATGCCCTGGATTGGTTCATGACCCTCGAAAAAGGGTCCATAAAAACTTTTGCAGACCTATCAGAAAAATTTGTACCCTACTTCTCTTTCAATTTGGAGAAGGACACAGACACCTTAGATCTCCTCAAAGAGAAACAATGTGAGGGGGAAACCTTTACTAGCTACCTACAAAGGTGGCAAGCATTAGCAAGCCGAATGAAGACCCCTCTGAAAGAAAAAGACATGGTCACTCTTTTCGTGGAAAACTCTCATCCTGACATGGCCCATAATTTTAGGTTACATTGTGTCACCACTTTCGCAAAGATAGTAGAAAAGGGACCCATTCTTGAACATGCCCTTATTGCCAAAGGACACATCAAAATACATAGTCATGATAAAGAGAGGTGATTTGGCGATAAACCACGATTCTGGAACAAGAACAAGAATGCAGTGAATGACGGCATGACAGACACTAAACATGTCCAAGTGGCTAATACATCCCAAAAACAACAATCGTCTATACCTAACGCCATCTCTATGCCATAGGGGACACCTCGCCCTCCTCAACAGTTGAGCCAGAACAATCAAGGGAACACCAAACGTCAGTATGCTCAATTAGGAGAACCTCTGAGTGTTGTCTTTAACAAGTTGTTACAAATCAATTATCTCATCACGTACCCTGTCGCCAAGCCATTTGACAAGTCCAAGCCCAAGCCCGCATGGTTTAAGGAAAATGAGTATTGTGAGTTCCATAAAATCAAAGGACACTCTTTAAACAAGTGTCAGGGTCTGAAAAACTACGTCCAAGATCTCATTGATCGAGGTGATATCAAGGTTGACTCCAGTCAAGCTTCGTCATCCAATGCTCAATTATAGATATATCAGAATTCCTTTCCGAACCATAATCAAGGCCCAAGCACATCTAGCAGTAATCCCCAAGGAAACATCACAAATAATGTGAGCTACAAGAATGTACCCTTCAATTACAAGGGTGTTATTCATTACATTGAGTAGGTGGAACCCCGTGTATCCATGATACATGTTAAAGCCAAGGACCCTCAATGTGTTGTCACTACACGACGAGCCCGCATCACTGTCCCTGCAGCCTCTGCACCCGCCCAATCAACTCCTGTAAGCTCTTAGTACAACATCCTTGATCACTTAAGAAAGACCCCTGCTCATATATCCATTTTGGATTTGCTTAAGTCTTCCCCGGTACATCAAGAAATCCTCAATAGAGCCCTGTAGGAAACCCATGTGCCAAATGACATCGACCCCACGCAATTCCAAGCTTTGGTGGGACACTTGGCTTTATCTCATCAACTGCACTTCAGCCAAAATGATATGCCAAACATCGATGTCAATCATAATCGCCCCTTACATATTGAAGTCGTGGTTGCTCGCCATAAAATAAAAAGGGTCTTGGTAGATAATCCCTCTGCCCTCAATTTGTGTACTCTAAAATTCATAAAATAGGTGGGGTATACTCAAGTGGATTTAAGTAATTAGATCATCACAATCAAAGCCTATGATAATGCAGAAAGAAATTCAGAGGGAATTATCAGTCTTCCTATCCAAGTGGGACTTGTGCTTCAATACACTACCTGTCATGTCCTTGATCTAGACTTGCCATATAATCTCCTCCTTGGCCACCCATGGCTCCATGCTATGCAAGCCGTCCCTTCTACGTACCACCAACACCTAAAATTCTCTGTCAACGAACAGGAAGTCACCATCTACACTTACCCCCAACCATTTGAATATTGCCACGCTTTAGAAGCGTCATTTCCCCATTTACATTATTGTCCCGAGGTTGAAATGGGGGCATCCCACTCATCATATTCTAACCCACCCTCCATCGAGATAACCACTCCATCTTCCACCACTGATCCTACAATCACCAAAGTCCAGATCATTGACAAAGGGTGTGGTGAATACAAAATGCATACAACTCTCAATGTAGCAACCATGCCACCGTCACCACACGAGTATGGTCAACCTTCGCATGCTTCTCCAAAGGAAGATAAGACTATCACCTTCAGTGGTAAAAACATCCCTACCACCACCTTCAGATCCCCAAGTGTCAAGATAGATGCACCAGAAGAGGACATAAGCCAATGGGTCTATTGAGAAGAACCCCAGCCAGATCCTCCTCTAAAAGAATATTTTCAGGAAGCATATCCGTGGTTAGCTAAGTTTGCAGAAAAATATAACTACCAAGGCAGGGGCCTAGGTGAAGAGGAATAAGGGTGGTTGCAACCTATTGATACACCAAAGCTACCAAAGAATATAGGCATCAGATATGATAAAAAACAAAAAGGCCCTGCAACATCGTCTAATACCTCCTATAGTGTCACCGTGGACAAAGGCTCATTGGAAGATATACCCAAAGAGGAATCCATCATACATGTGTACGATGACATCGATCACATCGACTTATCATCCATGTTTGAATGCTTATCTGTCTGCACCATTAGCCTATCCCTCTGTCACCCCGAGCTTATTGATTGGGACCTACGTAATAGCACACCTGTCAATATGTCCGCGAATACATATGTCAACCTTATGGGATTGGGGGAGGATGAACACTCCAGTCGCAAAAATAAGAATAAGAAAAGTAAAAAATGGTCATCTAGTGAAAACCTCCTTGAGGTGCTTCCTGACCTTGAAAAAGTAAAAATGAAGGACGCATCCGATGGCGAAAACCTCGAAGAGGCGCTGGACAATGGAGATGTTCATCTTCCCCTTGTAGGAACTCAGTTATCTGCCCGATCATCCATTCTAATTGAAGAGACTCAAGAAGTTAATCTGGGTACTGCTGAAAATCCTAAAATCACCTATGTGGCTAAGTCACTCTCAGAACAAGAGTGTCCAGTCATCATGCAGCTACTTCGAGAGGGAATCATCAACTTTGCTTGGTCATATTCAGACATGCCAGGCTTAGACCCTGCCTTAGTGGTTCATCATCTAGATGTTCACCCAGATGCCAAGCCTGTCAAACAAAAGCTCCGCAAAATGCACCTGCAGGTAGCATTGTTAGTCAAAAAGGAATTGGAAAAGTTACTAGAGGCAGGTTTTATTAGACCAATTGACTACTCTGAGTGGATCACCAATATAGTACCGGTTGCCAAACCAAATGGAGATATTCGGATCTGCATAGACTTCAGGGACCTTAACAAGGCCTGCCCAAAAGATGACTTCCCTCTGCCTAACATTGACATGTTGGTTGACTTGACAGGAGGACATGAGATGTTATCCCTTATGGATGGCTTCTCTGGTTATAATCAGATTCAAATTGCACCTGAGGACCAACACAAGACCGCCTTCACAACACCTTGGAGCACTTTCTGTTACAACGTTATTCCCTTTGGTCTCAAAAATGCGGGAGCAACATATCAGAGAGCAATAACGGTCATCTTCCATGACCTCATCCATATCATCATGGAGGATTATGTTGATGAATTGCTAGGAAAATCTAAAACACAAGCAGAACATCCTACTTTCCTAAAGCAGATCTTTGAATGGTTAGAATATTACAAGTTGCGGCTAAATCCAAAAAAGTGCGTCTTTGGGGTTACATCAGGAAAATTGTTGGGTTTTATAGTCTCCTGAAGGGGTATTGAAGTTGATCCCGCCAAGGTAAAAGCTATTCTAGACATGCCACCTCCACACAATCTGAAGCAGTTAAGAAGCCTCCAGGGGAAGATGTAGTCCATCCGTCGGTTCATAGCCCAGCTAGCAGATAAATGTCAGCCATTCACTCATCTTTTGAAGAAAGATTCCACCTTCTGATGGAACCAGTAGTGTAAGATGGGTTTCGATAAAATTAAGGAATATTTAGCTCATCCACCGATCTTGATGCCGCCTATTCTAGGAAAACCCCTCCTGCTTTACATCTTTGCTACTTCAGTCGCGCTGGGGGCATTGTTAGCACAACATGATGAGTCATTCAAAGAGAGGGAAATCTACTACATCAGTCGAACATTAGTTGGCTATGAGTTAAATTACTCCCCCATGGAAAAAGCTTGCCTTGCACTCGTCTTCAACACATAGAAACTTCGTCATTACATGCTCAATCATCTAGTCAAATTAATTGCTAAAATTGATCCCCTGAAGTATTTGTTATCTAGAACCACTCTGACTGGCCGCATGGCCAAATGGGTCATGCTCCTAAGTGAATTTAACATAGAGTATGTAGAGCGAAAATTCATAAAAGGACAAGTCATAGCTGATCAATTGGCTGAGGCACCATTAGTAGATGCCTACCTGCTAGACATTGAATTCCCAGATGAAGAAGTCTACACAGTTACAGAAGCACCAGTTTGGATGCTATATTTTGATGGCTCGTACACTCATAGTGGATCTAGAGCAGGAATTTTATTAGTTACCCCTCAAGGTGACTACATTCCAAAATCTTTCAGGATAGCATTCCCGTGTACCAACAATATGGCAAAGTACGAAGCTCTCCTCATCGGCCTCAGAATTGCAAAGCAGTGGCACATAACTCATTTGAAAGTCTTTGGTGATTCTTTGCTAGTCATTAGACAAGTTAATGATGAATTCCTCACAAAAGATAATAAATTGTTACCCTATAAGTGCATGGTGGATGATTTCAAAAAATATTTCACCTCCATACAATTTGACCAAATTCCTAGGGTTTAGAATAAAGCAGCAGATGCAATGGCCACCATCGGTTCTCTGATTGACATGCCTAAAGATCGGACGGAATGTGAGTTCCTTGTCGAACAACTTTTAATCCCAGCATATGATATCCCAAAAACTGATATGGTGTGTGATATCATAGGTCCCTCCTCCCCCTGGTACCGAGACATATATACCTATCTCCATGACGGTATTGTACCCCCAGATCTTACATGCAATCAACGCAAATCCTTCATCCATCGTTCTTCTCAATACATTATCGTCAGTGATACGCTTTATTGTCGTGGGTATGATGGAATCCTCCTCAGGTGTCTGAATGAGGCTGAGGCCCATACTGCACTAAAGGAAGTACATGCTGGTGTTTGTGGGGGACATTCAAACAGTATGGCTTTGGCCAAAAGGATCCTCTGAGTAGGGTATTATTGGACTACATTAGAGCATGATGCTTGTGAATTTGTGAAGAAGTGTCTCCCTTTCCAACAACACACAAATTTGGTTCATGCTCCAGCACAAGATCTTCAGCCCATTCTGGCCCCATGGCCTTTCTCTCAATGGGGCTTTGACCTGATTGGCAAGATTCACCCACCATCCTCTGACGGCCATACTTTCATCATTACTACAACTGAGTACTTCACCAGGTGGGTGGAAGCAATGCCCCTTTCACAAATCACTGGTACTCAAATTTCCAAATTCATCCTCTACCATATTCTTTGCAGATATGGTATCCCATCCACCATCCTCTCTTACAATGGAAAACCTTTTAAAAACCAAGCCATGAAACACCTTTGTGACACCTTCCATATCCAACATCGTTGGTCAACGCCTTATTACCCTCAAGGTAATGGTCAGGCAGAAGCAACCAACAAAACTCTTATCCATATTCTCAAAAAGGTTGTCAATAACACAGGTCGAGATTGGCACCTCCACATTCACCCTGCCCTTTGGGCATATCGTACATCCATCCGCACTCCTACTGGCGCCACCCCCTATTCATTAGTGTATGGTGCCGAAGCTATCTTGCCAATCGAGGTTGAGCTCCCATCATTGAGAGTCTCCTTGAAGAATCTTATCAGCGAAGAAGATGCCCATGTTGCACGGCTTGCACAGCTGGAATTACTGGATGAACGAAGAATAAAAGCCTATGATCACCTGCAAGCATATCAAAATCGCCTCAAACGTAATTACAATAAAAAGGTCCATCCTAGACAATTCCAAGTTGGTGATCTTGTTCTTAAAGAAAACCAACGCACTCAACAAGATCGTGATAAAAATAAAAAATTTGAGGCAAACTGGTTAGGGCCTTATATCATAGCCGCCAAATATGGATCTGGGGTCTACAGGTTGACTACTCTTGAAGGAGATCCCCTTGACGAACCCGTCAATATCATGCATTTGAAGAAGTTCTATGCCTAAGTCTGCTTGGTAAACCCACCTAAATCAGAAAATCAAAAAAATCAAAAAAATCAAAAAATCAAAAAAATCAAAAGAATCAAAAAATCAAAAAAATCCAAAAAATAATAAAAAATCCAAAAAATAGTAAAGAAAAATAAATTCGTCCTATGGTGAAAACCACCTCTTGGTGGCACCATGGATACGTATGGATGGTGAAAACCTGGTAACAGGTATCATCCATAGAGGGCTTAATCATTATCTACCTGACATCCTGGTTATTTTATGCCTTCATCCGCACTATCGCCCTCACCCACCTCTGCCTAGGCCGCTTGGTATATATTGATTGAGCATTGGACGACCCATCTAGCCTATCCCTCATCCTGAGCTTTTCAGTATCCCCTTTTGTCAGTCGGTCGGTGTCATCATATAGGATCATTCCCTTTGTCGGTCGGTCTGTGTCCTCATATAGGATCATCCATCTTGTCGGTCTCCATCTAGATCTCATCCTTCCGCATCACTTTTCGAACTACGTTGCCCCTGCGCTTTCACGTAGGCAAGGCTGATCATTCGATCTACCCCCGGGGCATTTTGGATCAACTTATTTTGGTCCTCCATCACTTTTCCTTCACCAGTCCCTGTCCGCTTTTATCCATGGTCTTTCATCTCTGAACTACGTTGCCCCTGCGCTTTCACTTAGGCAGGGTTGGTCATTTGATCCTCCCCCGGGGCATTTGTCTGTCGTGTTTTGTGTCCTTCATCATCGGTCACCATTGTCTTCTTTTTGCTTTATCCATGGTCTTTTTCTGGAACTACGAGGGCTCTGCACTTTCATGTAGGCAAGGCTAATTTATGATCAGCCCTCGAGCCCCTAGGTCTTTAGGTTGTGTCAGTCTCATGTCTTGTCTCCCTTGTGTCATGTTGTCAAGCTATGCCCTTATCTAGCTGGTTCTTAACAAACAAGATCCACTTGTATCAACAAATCCAATCAGTTTTGAATATCCTACATCATATCGATCTTTTAGCTTAGTATCCATCATCGGTCTCAACAGGATGCATCCTTCCTAACAGATCTCATCAATCCCATCTATCCCCTTGATCCTATGGCAAAGAACATTTGAAATTGATTGCGATCTTTTGATGCTTTTGGCTTTTGTTTATCATTTGAGCCCCCTATCATCACTTGTCAAGGCCACCATAATCCATCATATTAGGGCATGTTTTGATTGGTCCACATAGAGGCGTATCTTGATCTTTTGTTTGATTGTGTCTTCTTGGTTGTCCCATGTAGTACCCACCAAGATCCCCGAGGTCTTGTGTTATGTTGGGGCATCCTTTTGTGCTTGTGGTTATCTCAATACCTGGCCCGACCAAGGTCTTTCTTTGTGACTTTGGGGTGTTGGGATAGCCTTCTTGTCTGTTGTGTTTGTTTCATGTATTAGACACTAATCTACCTTGGTCCTCCATACCTTGGTGTATCGTGTCTTATGCTATAGCAAAAACCAATGCTCCTAAGATAGCAAATTGTATTAGGATTATATTTCATAATCATGACCATTGCATTACATTCATCCTATGATTTTGGTTGTGCAAATATTTCTCCTCCATCCCCTATTCTTCTCAGGATACTAAAAGGTTTTTGACAGGTGCACACTCACACCATGTCCGCATTCATCTTCCACTATCACCTAGGACCCTATTGACACTTATCATGAAATAATTACATTTTAGATCCATACATTTGCACACTATCTTAGGTTCATCCATAATATCGCCACCTGTAATATCAAGTGTTAGGTCCACCATCAATACCGTCATAATACATCCATTACATCCTGCATCACACATATTAGTCGAACATGCACATAACCATCATAAGCATATAAAACATAAGCATTTGTCGTGTCATAATAAGCATATCCACATCTATCTTAAATATATACATCATACAACATAGGCATTCATCATACATGAAAACAAAAATCACCATACATTACATCCTGCATCACACACATTAGTTGGCATGCATAAATCCCCTCAAAAACCATCATATATAAAAATATATATATAAAAACATCCATACATGTAACATCCACAAAAGTCATCATAGATAATTGCCATCATATGACTATCCACATATGCATCAACACAATCATCTATAGATCTCAAATCCATCACACACATAAAACATGAAGTCAATAAGAGCTATCGTATATATAAATATACCACAAGTCCACAGTAAATCTCATAGTCAAGACTAACATATAATAATTTCGTCGATGTCATCACAATCTATGACCGTCGTATACAAAAATCATCTAATCAAAACACTAGTACAAGGTCCTACAAATATCCACTGCACCTCTGCACTATCCATCTACCCTGCACCTGTCAAAAACATGGTATCCTGTCATCTACCAAATGAACTCCCCACATCTGATCTCTGTGGAGAATCATGTACTGCTCCCCTGCCTGGTGAAACCCCTGGTGAATCACTGTGACCTCGGGTCCGTGTCTCCAATGACTGAGACGGTGCTGGCATCTGAGGTGTCTGCCAGGTGTAACGGAATGTCCGTTGTGCCGGATCAGGAACCACATGATAATATGCAGCCATCCAAAATCCTGCCTCTCTCATGTTCTCCTCTCGCTCCGCAACCTGGACCTGAGCGGAATTCCACTCCTGACGATACCTATCTCGGTCCCTAGTAATGACTCTCCTCTCCTGCTCCCATGATTCCTGAGCCAACTGGTAATGCCGTGCCCGTTGCGCCGTGATGCGTCCCTCGTCATCACCACGTTTCCAGCAGCCTGTGCGTCATATCCGCAAACGTGTTAATGTGGCGTCCCGCCCATCGCCTGGCGCTGGTTAAGCGTTAATGCGTTGGCGTCACTGCGCGTGTGGGTCGCGTAAATCCGTTCAATCGCGTCATATCCCTCTGTTGGTCGTGCGATTGCGGGATCCAGCTGCAAATCCCTATCCCTCTGGGGCCGCGGTAATATGCGATGCCATTTCGGATCGCAGCATAATATCTGGGGTTGATGCGGCACGCTCTTTCGCCCCGCTCATATCGCAATGATGATTGGTAATCTCGCATCTGCCAATTAATAGGATCGGTGCTGGGTCTGCGTCCTTTTCGCCTCCTTCCTTCCTTCCCCATCCCTCTGTCCATCCCTCCCATCCAGCCATCTCTCCATGTCCTTCCTTCTATCACCAAGCTCATCCAATCACCTCCATTCCATTGATCCACCCTTTCATCCCCCCCCCTCCCCATTTCCTCCATTCTCACCTGTCTGTTATTCTGATCCCACGTCCACTAGTCCAGCTCACCACCTGCATCCTGCTGACTCTCATTGCCTGTCTCTCTCCCTCATCCTTCCCTCCCATACATCTAAGCTAGCTCCAAAAATAATGGCATCATAATCTCTTAGTGCCTCTTGTTGCTCTAATTCCTTTCCTGTCTATATCCACCTTCCGTCCCTCCATTCCTGCCCATCCCCCCTACCACATCCACATCTCCATCGCATCATCCTCCCCACCCGCCTACTCCGTCTCATCCTCCCCACCCCCTGCTCCTGTCGCCCCTCATAGTCCTCCACAATACGGCGAACCCGGAATCATCCCGCCTGTCCCTGTCTCTCCACCATGAACTGACGTCGTGTCAACCTCCTCTCCTCCTATGGCGCTGCTGTAACATCCTCATCCTCTCTGTCCTCCTGCTCCTGTCGAGCCTCGTGACTCATCCTCCCCACCCGCCTACTCCGTCTCATCCTCCCCACCCCCTGCTCCTGTCGCCCCTCATAGTCCTCCACAATACGGCGAACCCGGAATCATCCCGCCTGTCCCTGTCTCTCCACCATGAACTGACGTCGTGTCAACCTCCTCTCCTCCTATGGCGCTGCTGTAACATCCTCATCCTCTCTGTCCTCCTGCTCCTGTCGAGCCTCGTGACTCTCCACAGTAGGCCAAACTTTCAACTGCCGTGGCTGACCATGTCGTCCTACCACAAACTGTCTCCTCCCCTCCTCTGATGCCTCCCTCGCACCTACCACCTCCACATCCTCCACATCCTCCCCACCATCCACATCCCTCCGCTCCTCCACCCTCTGCCCCCTGGGCTCTTTATGGTTGTCCCCTCCCTTGCGCTCTCTCCTGCTAATGACCATCTCGCCAACCTCGCCTCTGATGTCTCCTCCTCCTCCTCCTTGGTCTGCCCACCTGCTCTATCTCATCAGGCTCCTCCTGTCCCCCATGATCTACCACTGCTACAGCCTCTCGTTGCTGCTGCACCCCCTCTCCTCTCTCTCCATAGTCTCTGCTCATCCTCTGGTCTGACACCCACTGCCCTAACAATAGGCTGAATAGGAGTAATCCTATCCCATAACCTATTCTAGAACCACCTCTGGTATCGCTCGGTCACAACCGACACCTACTCTCCTCCAACTCTCCCTGGATAAGGCACATGTCCTACTGCCCTCCATGACACCCTAGCTGTACCTGGTGCCACGCGGCCTCCCCATGGTATCTCTCTACTGTACTGCCGGAACATGATAGGCGCTGTCAGAATATCCTATATCACTCCAAACTGCCTCAACACTCTATCTATTCGATGCGACTCTACTATGCGCGGCAAAGTCCCAATAATAAAACACTTGCTCAGAAAGTAACCCTCCTATCTCCTTATATCAATCCATCCCCTGAACTGGTGCAACCTATATGGCCGCCACTCTATATCCCTCGGATGTAGATCATCAAAAACTCTCATCCACCCCTCCATATCTCCATGCATCTCATAGCGCCCAACCCAACCCCTCGCCTCCCCATACCCCCACGCCACGGGCTCGCGATCATCCACTGTTCCTGCCCTCACCACTATCGACCTCGTCACTGCAATATGCTCCCAAGCCCAAATCTGCAGCAGTGCCATATGTGTCAAGCTCGACATCCTCTGGTAGCAGATCCCATGCATATCTCTATATAGATGAGTCAATACACATGACCCCCATGAAAATGATTCCCCTTGCCACTCGACAATGTGTCAGATCACCTCCATATACCAAAAGCTACATGTACGTTTGCTCCGATCTGGCAACAGTATCCCACTAATCAAACTACATAGGAACAACGATAAGGCTGACACCCCCACTGACAAACATCGGTCTAAATCCAACTGTCCCCTCGACAGGGGCAGCTCCTCGCGTCCAAACAATACTCTAATGGTCTCCCGTAACTCGGCCCCTATAGACACCACCTTGCTCACTAACCATCCGGCTATCGGCAGCCTCAAGATGCGCCACACATCCTCCAAAGTAAAGGTCATCTCTCCTGTACGGAGATGAAATGTGGATGTCTCTGAGCTCCATCTCTCTATCAACGCTGTTAGCATCGCCTAATGCGTTCTGACTACTCGAAACTGAATATAGTGTCTAAACCTACATGATCCAAGACTGCCTAATCCTCCCCGTTCATCGCTGCTATCGTCGCTGTCATCACCTCTGATCTTCACTCATGTGTCCGTATCCGCTCGAAACTCTGAACACACAAAAATCTTCTCATTATTTCATTTATTTTTTGTTTTTCATCTTTCTTTTTCTTCCTCCTTTTTTTCCTATCTTTTCCCTTTCTTTTCCCCTCTTCTTTTTTCCTCTCCCCCTGCCGAGGCGGCTCTGCCTACCAGCCGAGCGACTCCGCCCGCTGGCGAGGTGGTTTTGCCCTCCGGGCGAGGCGGGTTTTCCCCAAGCGAGCGGCTCCGCTCGCCAGCCGGGCGGCTCCACCCTTTGGCCGGGCGGCTCTGCCTCGGGTGGGTTCGCCTCGGGCAAGTCTGCCCGCTGTCGGGGCGGCTTCGCCCTGGGCGAGTCCGCCTCCTATTGGGGCGGCTCCACCCACCTGCAGGGGCAACTCCGCCCCTAGCTGGGGCAGCTCCGCCCTGGGTGGGTCCGCTTGCTGTCGGGGCGGCTCTACCCGCCTGCAAGGGCAACTCTGCCCGAGGCTTGGGCGGCTCCGCCTGCGGCCGGTGCCACTCTACCCTAGGCCGTGGCGATAGTGCCCGAGGCCAAGGCGGTGACACCCTGGAGCGGGGCAGCTACACCCCACCTCAGTTCTTCTTCCCCCCTTTTTTTAATATTTTTTACCTTTCTTTTTAAAATCTAATCCTGACCCATTTTCTTAATTTATGCTAACGAACAAAACCCACGTTTTCAAATTTTCAAAATCTATCAAACATGTTAAAAATGCGTAAAATCAATATATGGGTTTTGTTACCACTCACATGCTGTGGGACTGTATGTTGTGGGACCGCGTGCTCGCTATATAATACGCGCACCTCGTCCGCCCAGTGCACAATCTCCATATCGTTGTCTGTCGGCATTGTCCCTCCTCAGTCGCTTTCTCTTCTCTACTCTCCTCCTCTCAACTGCTACAGTAAAAATGACTAAGGTAATTTTTGAAATTACCTTCTTAACCCTCTTCTTCTCAAAAGGTATTTTTTACCTTTTATTTATCTTTTTCTTCCTCCAACTAATTCCTAACTTCCCAAGGCTGCTGTTTGCAAACCGTGCATCGGATCATATCCGTTCAAACACCAAAATTGCTTGGTTTGTTGAGCTCTATCCAATGGTGTCTTTCTTTTCTTCCTATTGAGACGTCATCTTAAGGACCCCTTTTTCCTCCCCCAACTGCCCTATCGAGGGGGCATACCCTCCTACCATTCCTCAATTCCTTCGGCTTAGTCATTGGGGCATCATCAACCTTTTCCATGCTAGGGGCATCACCATCTATCATTTCCTCCCTCATTTGTATTTCATTTTTCTTCGAAACATAGTTATTCTAACAATATTTCGAAGAGGGGCAAAATGTAGACATCTAAATTTAATCACTCCCATATGATTAAATTTACTTTTTTTTCATCTATCATATTAAATATTAATTTATTGAATTAATATTACACATTTTGTCTCATATCTATAAAGTATTTAATTTAATAACTAAATGTTTTATCTTTCACCTTCTTCCTCTCTAAATTAAATAAATACACCAATTTATTTAATTTAGTCATTTTTTATCCTTTTAATTTAAAATCAATTTAAAATTCTGCATTCTCTCTCTCCTTGTCACATCCTCCATGATCTTGCTCTAATCTAAATTAATTTAATTAATTCATGATTATGATGTGCATCCTCTTAATCAAAGATTAATGTCACATCCTCCTACATTTTCCACTTGCCTCTAATCTTCTATTAATTATTCTAATCCAATATTTGCACAACCTTAACCAAGGTCATTAGCCATATTTAACACCACCTTTTTAGTCAACCTTTGCATTTATCTCTTTTTAGCATTGACCCTCTTTCCCATGTGAATTTTTAATTCACATTTATTTATCCTAGATTCTCCTCTTCCCTATGTGAATTTTTTATTCACATTCTATCTTCTAAGGCTTCTAGAACCTTGGACTTGTCACATCATCCACATGTGACCAAGTCCCACCTTTTTGGAGCTCACCTTTTATCCTTTAGACTCTCCTGAGAATGTGAATTTTTAATTCACATTATATTCCAACCACCTCTCCTTTTCTATCGAGATTTTTGAGGAATTCCAAAATTCCTCAAATGTCCCTTTCACTCTCACTTGGGGACAAGAAATTCCTTTTTGAGGAAATCTTCTCACTCCCCAAGGTACTTGGAAGGTACTTGTCCTTCCTCCACCTCATGTACCTTTTGGCCACCTCATTTGCACCTCATCTCCTCTTAGCCACTTCACCATCCACATGTCAAGATGTGAGGGCTTGTGAGTTCTCAACCCACCATAGCCCTTCATCTTGACCTTGTTGGATGAATCTCAACCGTTGAATTCTCTAGAGAATTCAAATTCTCCTATAAATACCCCTTCCTCAAGGGCATTTTCAACACTTTTTCATTTGAGCAACCTTATGCTGTCAATTTGCATTCTCAAGCATTCACTATCATTTAGCCATCCATTTAGTCATTTTCCATTATCAATCTTGCATCTAGTAACATCAAAAGCCATTCAAGGAGCACACAAATTCATCTAAATCAAGGGCCAATCAAGAAGTCTTCAACAACAAGGAAGGTATAATCGATTTGCATTTTATTTCATCTATTTTCCTTGTTTTATCACTCTTTAGGCTAATCATTGAAGTGTTCTTAGTGTTTTTCCACTTGCATTTTTAGATATTTTGCACATTAAAAAAGGGTAAAACTCCAAGGTACACAGTAGGATTTTTAATTTCCATCACCTTCGGGTCCTTAGTAACATTATCAATATTCACAACCTTCTCCTGTAGACACGTCAAATTTGCATTATGCATATTCATCTGCTCAATAAATAAACCAAATGCATCACATCCATTCACCTAGTAAACCAGGTTCTTATCATCAAAAGCTCAATCATAGTTTAATTAAATAAATCAAGCTTTATTTAATTAAAATCTCAAATATGCATCTTCCATCCTTTTCTTATTTAAATAAAACAAATATTTAAGTCTTAAAAGTCAAAATCATCTAATCAACATTAAATCAACATAATCATCATCTATTTAATCTAACCCTGATTAAATGTTAATCCCATCCCACTTGCATTCTCTCGATATCTCCACTTGCACAATAAATCAATTTTATTGATTTATTAAAAAAACCTCATTTTCCCTCAACATGACAAGTCAAACATGGCATTTATTGCTGTTTTTCTTGTCCCCCTCTCAAAATTTATTGCAAATTTGAATTCAAATTCTCCCTCTCATGGGCACTCTTCCCAAATCTTGCACAACCATTGACCTATCATCATTTGACAAGTGTCATCTTCTCATTAGAGGATCTTTAGTCCCACATTCACCATCTTGGCCAATCTCTCATCAAAAAAATCTATAAAATAAGGCCTTCATTCTCATTCATGGATCCACAATTTTATGCAAGGTTACTCTCTTGATTTGAGAACTCATCTTGCTCATCATCTTCATTTGCATTTCATCATTTTAGCTATTGATCAAAGGTTGGGAAAGGGTCACTAGCACATGTGACACCAATCCACTATGGAATAGGTAATTTTTGGTTGCTTTTATAATGCTTTTAGTTTTATTTCATCCTTTGTTGCATTTTTAAAGCATTTGCAAAGTATTTCATAAGGTCATGCATGAGGAATTTGTGATTTACTAACCTTGTATGAAGTTTAGTCTTTTGTAGATTTCAAAAGCATGCACCACATTTGGCGCTAGAAGGAGGGCTTGAATGTATCTAATAAGAATGATACGTTATTACATTTATATACATTTGATTTGAATCTTT
>VDFB02274409.1:0-36559 GCA_007258455.2 Sequoia sempervirens | reverse complement strand
CACCTTCACAAGGCATCATAATTTGAATATTAAGGACCTAATGTGAATGCATAAGTTACATTGCAACATTAAATCTAAGCAAAATAGATCAAGCATTACAAGAAAAAGACCTAAAAGACCATGAAAATGTTCAAGATCCATTTTTCTATGGTACACCTAAATAGATAAATCTATGAAAACAAGTATTCAAAATCCATATGCAAAAGAATAGCTAACATACCATCAAAGATGACATAAGAATATAAAATTTAATCCATATTGTCAATACATCATCTCCAGTAATCCAAGTCACCTAAGTGATGATTTGTCAAAGCAACTTCATAGATATACACATATGGAAAAACAATCCATCAAGGAACATATCCCAAAGGATGAATGATGGTGATATGCTCCAATGCCCAAACATGTAGCAAAGTGACTCCACATGATAAGCTAGTAGCATGCCAATAACAACCTAGTGCATATAATGATATAAAGAAGCCAAAACAAATGGAAGCAAGGAAAACACAACATTATCTGATAAAATCCTCTCTAGGATACATCCCCAACCAACATAAAATCATCTAGACCAATGATCTGGAATAATGGAACCACAAAAAAAACTTTCCAAAACCAATGGGAGATCATCACATCTCCCTATTGCTCATCTCACCATCCTTAATGTAAAGATCAACATAATGGAATACCCTCTCCAAAGCCTCCTTGTTAGTATTAGTATCACATACATCTCGAGCACCATGAATGGGGATCCTCAAGATCTTCCATACATCCTCTAAGATGATCATGACTTCTCTAGTAGGTAAGATGAATGCCAATATCTCACTATGCCACCTCTCCACGAGGGCAGTGATCATCGCTCTTTGTGCTCTAATATATGGAATATAAGTGAAGTGAAATAATCTGACAAAACTCAAAAAAGACTAATTGATCTTAGTTAGATAGTCAATCCACTGTGCAATATTGTAGGATGTCACTCTCCCGATATGATAGGTTCTAAAACATCCTACAAACATAGTACATGTAACATCAATTTATCAAAATTTTAAAAAATCCTAATTTCACTAGCTGAACTATTATCAAATACAAATTTCACATTCAAATGTGACCCTAAAATTAAAGGAATCGATCTCCCAAATCATATGCAAGCCATTTTTCGTATAAAAGTTGCTTTTTACTCTTTCATTTCAAATAATGCAAATCACTCTTTCTCAAAATTGTCTCCTCTCCTTCTGTCTATAATGATGCAACATGCAAATGTAATCACTCAATATATAAAATGTGCTCACATTAGGCTCATTTTTTTCCAATCTCATGGCTCTTTTATTTATTTCTTCCTAGTTCTTATTATTAGCAATAAAAATTTTAAAACAGAAAATAAGGACCTAAGGGTTGGGGATGGCTGAAAGTTCCCACCTGCCTTGGTACCTTGGCCTCACTCCCTAGTACAACCCTGTGAAACTCCAAACTAACTCTTAAGTATCATCAATACTTCACACCATATCTAGGAATATAGAAACTTCAAACTCTGGAGTGAGTTGGCATGAAAATGACATCTCTAGGCCTATATATAAACAAGAAAACCCTAGATTCCCTCCATCCCAGCCACCCTCATCCCACTTTCATCATACCCTACCTCTCCTAATCCATTTCTTTGCTACCCTAAACTTGATTTTCATCCTCATCTTCACTAAACATATCTCATTTACCTATTGTGAACCTAATCCAAAAATTAATATTTTTCCAATCAATCTCTTAGGGGGGAAAACAACCATCTAACCATAATTCCTTCATCCATTGGGGTACAATGGGGAATCTTATCACCAAATATTTCCATATTTAAAGCATGTCTTTGAAACAATGCAATAGGGTATATTGTCTCACGGAGGGGAAAAATGTAGACACCTAAAAATATATAACACATTCTTCTAAATTCATCATTTCCCGTCATCATCACTCATCACCCCTTTCATCACTAGTAATTAACTAATTTTCAATTATATGATTAAACTAACTTATTTTCCCACTTTAATTAGATAATTTTTAATTATTTACTTATTTCACCTTTTTCACTCATCATCTTTAATTAAATAATTTAAATAATTTAATTAATTAATAATTTTAATTATTTATTTAATTAATAATTTTCTCTCACCCACTTTAATTAAATAATTATTTAACTATTTAACTATTTAATTAATTTTCAATTATTCTTCCACCTCCATAATAAAATATTTTTTAATTATTTAATTAAATCTTGCATTATCCTTCTATCTACATAGTTAAATATTTTTCATTATTTAATTGAATCATGCACTCCTCTCATCTCACATAATTAAATAATTTTAATTATTTAATTAGTTAATTATTTCTCCAAAATTAAATAAATTATTTGAACTTGTTTAGTTTTCACATTCCATTGTTTTATTTATTTCCTAATAATAACAAATCCTATCTTTATTCCTCTAATCCTAAATTTAGAGACCAACGCTAAATTTAGACACCATTACTAAATTTAGTGAGTGGATTGAACTTCAACCCTAGTTCACTCTCACTCACTCCACTTCATCTCTCCATCCAACCTCATGCACATTCCTTCTAATATCTCAAGAGTCCTCATCCATTGATCTCATTTCACATCTTACATCATTGATTTGATATCTGTAAAAAGCTATAAATCATCCATCATTTGATCATTCAATCCCTCCTCAAATTTGTAGCCAAACTATACTCAAATTTTACCACTCTTTTCTTAACAGGGTTATGCTAACATTTTATGAGCAATCTGCAAATATCATAATAGCATATTTTATACTTTACAATGGAGTAAGACTAGACAATTTTTGATGGAGGTAAAGTACATTAGATTAGCTTCATTTATATTATTATTCTTTCATTTTCATGTGCACACACTCTATTGAGATGAGGTCTATTTTTTCATTGGATTTGGATTCTTGATTGTTTATAATTGTCTCCTATTTTACATTGAATTCATTGATCATATCATTTTATATTCCTATTCACAAGTTTAAGAAGTAACTTTGACACATTATTTAGCTACATTGACCTTAGGTAAAGGCCATATCATCTATTTCATTTATTTGTTATGGTTATATCATATCCCAAATAATATGAAAACCAATTTTATATAATATATTTTATTTCTTTTGCATGCACTCTAACAACTCATATTTAAAATTGATCAAATAGCTTTTAACAAGAAAGGAAAATAATGAATCACAGAGTGAATATCTTAAGGATTTAAAAATTTACATATTAAAACCTATTATTTATTTCTAAAATAAATTTTGTGATGCAAAAAATCTAATCATATTTTTTAAATACAATTTAAATCTTTTATTTATCTATTAAATGATGTCAACCACAAAAGAAATTAGTTATACAAATGTTTCAAAATTATATTCAATATAATTACTATCAATAGAATTTATTATTATATGTTTTGATTACTTATTTTTTATCATAATTGTGAAAAGAACTAATTATTAATAGACATCTTGAATTGAAAATATTTTAAATTATTATCATGGGCATTTTCTTCTTATTTTTCTTTTGTTGTTGTAGTCTTTGATTCACTTATTTTTATAGAATTTTAGCTCACTATTTTCTTAAATATTATTAGAGTTTACTATTTAAGAAAATATCATTTGAGTTTTTAGTGTTTTTTTTTTTGATTCTAGGAGGTATCCCCACGACCCAGCCCAGCGGTTCCCACTAGTCCTTGCCTTGGGCTTATTTTTGCTGCCAAGTTGGGGAGCCAATGAGGCGAGCTGGGGCGAGACTAGTCCCCCTAGGATCCGTGCAATCTCCTGCAAACCACACGGATCGGATAAAGCCCGGCCTCGGCGGTCGCATCTAGGACGAGTACATATGCGATGAACTCTAAAGTCCTTAACTGCATTCACGCCACTGCAGTTAGTTTTAGTGCTTTTAATTTAATAATATAATGGGATCTTTTGAATATCTAATAAATTATGTTTTAAATAATTTATTTTCTTAGAAATGGTGGATACAGCTTTGGTAAAATATCCCTTCGAGAAGTGAGTTGTAGGCATTCTATTTTAGCATTTCCATATTGGCCATTTCATAATTTTAAAAATAAGCTTAACTCGAGCAATCCATCTGTGTATTCCGTAAATGTTCTCCCTCTAGTATTATTTTCCATATATTTGTTGCAATTCTTCGCAAGACGATTATGTTTTAAACCTCAAACTTATGAATCATTTTATCAAAGAACTTGATGTTATTGATATCCTTATAATAGTTCCCTATACTAATCCTAAATCCTATATTGTATTTTGTAGAAGTTGATATTTATGGATAGATTTGTTTTAATTGTTATATTTGAATGCTAAAAGTGGACTAAAAAATGTGGGGCATCTTTGATTTTTTTATTAGTTTTGTTAAGAGTAGTTGCTATCAAGTTTGAAAAAAATGAATTAGGTATATTTTATTTGGATGAAATTTTAGGTGCATTGCAAGAAAAAGATAATCATTTGATGTTGTTAGTTCTCTTTTATGGGTTTGGATGTGCATGCCTTAAAATTTGAATCCTCTTTGCAATTTTCCTTCATTTCCATAAAGTTGGACACTTCTTCAATTTGTGCTAAGATATAAAAGAGAAACTCCATATTTAATAAAAGTATCATTCCTTCCCTCAATTATGGGAAAGAGGTTCAAAATATTGTTAGAGAACACTCTATTATGAGGAATGAAGGAAAGGATTTGGACTTTATGATTATAGGTTCCATTAGAAACACATGCCACTCCTCTTTTAAGGACAAGAGAAAACCAAATGTTATGACTTTGTGTCCTTTGGTTGATCTTGGATCTTCTTTGAAAAAAGGTAGGATGGTGCTTATAAATCAAACTTGACTCATCTTCAAATTTTCTTGGAGATATTTGAATTCAAACCTCCATGATTGTTGTTATAATTGTCCCCTTATTGTTAGAAAGAGTATATTTGTTTTATTCCCTAGAGTGGGTCTTTCTGACTTAGGCCTACTCTTGGCTGGTTCTTGGCCCCATGCTCTATTTCATTTCCTTTGATGCACAAGATATCGTCTCCTTCAAATTCCTTCTTTCGTATAGGTCTAATCTCGGCCATTCTATCTAATTAAACCCCAGAGTGCACGGACTAAATACATATTTTAATTTTTCTTCTTAGTATGTATTTCTTGATGTGCAAAAGTTTTAATATTTTAAGAATATGTATATTTTGATATAACCTTATAATTATATTTATATAGCTTATAATTTCCTTTTAGAGTTTCTTGTTATTTTTCCATAAAGACTTGGATGCATGGTTGGTTTGTGAACTTACATTTACTTTCGAAGTATCGAAAGGAAAACCCTACCTTGAGATTTTAATAATGTTCACTAGCAAGATAAATTAAACAACCAACTTACCGATGTGATTACATAACAAAATAAAAGTGGTTCTTTGTTCGTACTAACATAATATGTAAAGTGTAAAAAAGCATAATTGAATGAGAAGGGATAAAGAAAATCGGCATTTCTATTCTCGCCGAACTTATTAATGCAAGGCGATATACGATTGGTAATTGAATCATGATTGAACATTGGCAATGACTGACAATGATTTATCAAATATATTATTTTAATTTTTGATAAGAAAAACCCATTGTGGATTCTTGATAGATTATGTTTTACTACAATTATTTCATTCACATATACAAACCTATAATTTTAATTTACCTTTGCTAGGTATCTAAAAGTGTCTATTGTACTAGGGTTGAAGTGCTTGACTTCCTTATTAATTAGTTATACCTAGGATCTACAATGCTTTGATTTCTTTCTCTTTAATTGCATATGTTTCATTACATGTGTTATTAAATACCTAATTTTATGAAGTGAGAGTCTTAGGGAACACTTTTAAACATGAAAACTAAATCACATAAGTTTACACACAATGATTTTTTTTTTTTAAAGACTAACTCAAAATAAGTGAAATGAATTTGAATTTTAGAGTACGTGATTGCATGGGAAATATTGTTTGAGATGTGTGAATGAGTGGTATATGATGTGTATGGATTAATTGAGGGAATGGTAGGCCATGAAACAACCAATACTACTATATTATTGGGAGTAAGAGTGGATGGAGAAGGGACAATGGATGTTGACACCATGGGTGATGAGAACAGAGAGATAGGAGATGTAGGGAAATGCATGGAAGAGTGAGAGGATAATTTACTGATGAATTTCCCTCTTTGATGGATGGAAGATGAGGACTAGGAGTCCAAAGGACCAAGTATATCATTTAGTTACAATGTTTAGTCAATTATTTTATTTCATGATATAATATGTATGGAAAATAATAATGAAATCATATTTTTTCTTGTAGGAACCATCAATGAGTGGATGACATCAATATATATGATAGTAGATAATCTCACAAAATATTAATTCCTATTAAGATGATATATTATGCACAAATAAATGAAGGTTGGTTTGCATCATTGTTCAATCTAGTGATCCAAGCACAACTAACCTAATTAAGAGCATGATAAATATTTTGGATAATGATATGAGAAAGATGAAATATTCTTAGAAAGATACTATAGTGAAACAACTACATAGGAGCATTAGTGGAGATTATGGATCTAATATGGGAGAGAAATGAGAATCTTAGGAATATCAAAGAAAATGGGAGGGAATGGGTAGAGTTGTTGTAGAGGTTAGATTAGCTACAAGAATCATGATAGTTGCACTTAACCCCAAGGAGTGGTATGGGGATTTTATTATTGTAGTGGTTGGATAAAGTGCAGGAGGATAATGCTTAACTTAGAGAGTAGATTGGTAAGGTAGAGTGGGCACATGCATATTATCAATCACATAGTAAGACATCCAATTGAGAGAGAGGGAGACAGGGAGACATGGAGAGACACTTGCATGGGAGAGGGAGAGGAGAAGTTGATGATAGCCATAATCCTAAGGAGTATGAGAAAAATACCTAGGTATATCATTTAGTTATGTTAATTTTTTTTATTTCATAATATATAACATGTATGGCATAAAGTAATAAAAGTTTATTTTTGATTTTAAGAACCATTGTTGAGTCAATGATGGTGGAAAATCTCACAAGTGACATAATAAACATTCCTACAAATAAGATAAAGCATTAAAAATTATAGGAAGATCATTTTGCATGATTGCTCGACTTAGTGAGCCAAGCATGTGCAAACCTACTTACGAGCATTGGCAAAGATTATGGATCTATAATAAGAGAGAAACAAGTATATTAGAATGATAAAGGATATAATAAACTATATACCTAAGTGATAGTGGAGACTATGGATCTAAGATGGGAGAGATGAGATTCTTAGGGAGATCACAGAGGAGGGGAAGTAGTGGTAGAGCTTTAGCAAAAGATAGATGATACAGGAGCATCTGGATCCACGCGCAATTCTATGTCGACAAAAAAAGTTTGGTTTGATTTTGTTTTGTTTTCTTTCTCTACGAATAGTTTAACCTAATTCTGATAATGGATTGAAGAGAGTTGGACTGACATTATTGTCAATAGTCTTTTTATTCCCATTTGATTTTAATTATTCTACCGAATATATTATTTGCATTAATGATTTTATAAAAGGCAAAAGGGATAAAATCAGAAAAATAACAGAAGAATATGTGAACGGACATGGGAAAATGAAGAGAGCAGCGAATTGGCATTGGAAGATAAAGAGTCCAACGAATATGAACTTGAGATGGACTCAATAACACGGCGCCATGAGAGTGGAGAGACGGCGTAGGGGTAGAGGGTGGCGGTAAAAGATGACAGGGAGGCCGCTAAGATACAGGAGGATTTTGCAGAGGCCCAAATACCCCACGCCCTAAGGTAATTGCCCAGTCATAAGGCAGAGGGAAAGTATTGGAGATAGCGATGGAGAAAGTGGGGCAGAGGATTGGAAGAACATTTCAAGGGACATATTAGAAGACAGACTCAGCCGCACCAAAGAATATTTAGAAGCGAGTTAAATTAGTTGACAGGCCGTTTCCTGTTGGTATTGACTAAAAGACAAGTATGTGAAGAATGGTTGAGCATAGAGGAAAATCGTGGAGGAAATACGCAGTTAAGGAGAATTGCAATCAATGAAGGCCTGCGAAGCCAAGAAAGAAAGGTAACATTTAGATCTGATTTAGCCAGTGCCTAAGGGAAAGAGAAGGCCCGCGAGGTAGATGTAGCCGGCGAATATAGTAAACAGTGCAGCAAATAACTTGACAAAGAAAATCGATGTCTAGAAAGATGGAGAAGGCCGAACCAGATCGAAATGCAATGAAAGGCTGTATTTAAAGGGCCGATAGGAGTGAAAGGATGGGAAAAAGAAGAGTATTCAAGAGGAGTCTGAAGGACGATTGTGGCTGTGATAGAAGATTGGAGCTGTTGCAAGAGTAACGCATGTGGCAGAGAAGGAACATCGAGGAATCTGCATCAGAGGATGCTAGATGAGTCACGAGGAGGCAGGTAAGCCTTTGAAAAGCCATGGTAATGTTGTCTGAAAGAGCAAGGTCACTGTTGAGTGCCATATGACATTGGCGTAGGAGGCTAGGATTGCAATGAAAGAGTTTCCTGTAGATGGAAGTCTATGGTATGAAGGAACAGCAAAGAGGGGACAGAGAACAAGCCGAGATAGGAAAGAAAGGAATGATAGGGGTGATTAAGCTGCCCCCAGATTGTAAATGTGTTTTCATGAAAACTCGAATTGAATAAAGATATTTGATGTGTTTTCCAATTTGAGTGTAACGTTCAATCGTGAATCATGAAATTGACAAATGAGATTGTTGCTTTAATGCTAATTAATGGCGGAGTCTTTTGTAATCTGGGATTAGGAAATTGGTTGAGTTTTGTGTTTTTTGATGAGCTATATGAATCATGATGGATGCCCCTAGTGAAGGGATGTTTTATTATTTAATGGTTGGATATATATGAACACATAGAGAGATGAGAGGGAGATGAATATAAACATGTTTTATTATTTAATGGTTGGATATATATAAACACATAGAGATGAGAGGGAGATGAATATAAACATACATAGAGAACAAAGAAAGAAAGAAATATACATAGAGACATTTCCATTGTGACAAAGGGAAATGTGGATATTGAGAAATAGTTAAAAACATAAATAGAGATATAGAAAGGGAGAGAGAAAAATAACTAAAATAAAAATAAAATAAAATGAATAAAGATAAAAATAATAAGAGAAATAAAAAATAGTGGAAGAAAAAACTAAAATTTTAATTTGAGAAAGAATTAATGAAACAAATAATATAAATAACTAGAAAGTTGAAAATAAAAAATGAGAAATAAAGGAAGAAATATATATATATATATAGATAGAGATGCTCCAAGATTTTCCCAAGATAAATAAATCTTTTGTGCTACAAATGTGATATCAGTGTGTCACATTGTACCTTTATATGCACATGATACTATGACACCACATGAGACATTTAAGGCATACAGTTACCAATGCAACAAGCAAGGTGATACAAGTGGAATACTTACTTGAACATAGGTCAAAGTCATCCTGACAAGATCAAATAACAAGTTCTCACTGAAGGGTAAGTGCATACAAATGGGGAACCAAAGGGGTCTTAAGTGGCCACTTTTTTTTGAAATTACAAAAAATTAATCTTGGATAAATGGAAGATAGGTCAAAATTTGAAGACACAACAAGAACACAAGTCGTAGTGCTTTGAATCTACTTTCTAAACTACTAATTTATTTTGAAAATGATGAATATTAAGAGGTTCTAATAGGGGAGCACACAAATACTCATGTTTCTGTTAAAAAACATTACATATAATATGTAGTGCCCCCTATTAATTTTAACTTTTTTTTAGTATTTCAAAAATCACTAAAGCAAAAAATTAGCTAACAACATGTAGTTTATGCCTAAATTTGATACTATTTTTAATGAATGATTGTTTTGATTAATTTTCAAAGTGGACATATCCTAAAAAAATTAAAAAGTGAGCATGCTATAAATTGTTTGGAAACTACTCAAAAATCATTTTTTGAATGTGTATAGATAGATTCAGTATGCAAAAAATTATTTTATTTCGAATTTCTATGAACAAGTAAAAAATGAAACCAAAAATACCATTAATTTGACGTCCTTCACCCGTCTTTTTTATTTAAAAATAAAAATTATTTTTTCCAAAATAAAGTAACCTTACATACTTATCTACTGAGGTGATGCATGCATATTTGAAGAGGAAGATAGGACATGTGGTAGTTATCAAAAACTATCATTGAAGGTTCTTTTGATACTCGAGACACCGTTGGAGATAGCCATTGATTTCTTCTTCTATGACTTCGAAATAGCAGGTTCTCATCCATTACATTTTCTTCTTCTATAATTTCTATTACATTTTCTTGATAGCCATTGATTTTATTAAATGGTGAATTTCACAAGTCACCGGTCACAAAAATACAAGAACCCCAATTTCAAAAAAATGATAAGGGTTAGATGATATCTCTGGTGATTCTCTCATAGTCCGAGTCTTCTTTGAGCTTCATTCAATCTTCCAATATCCTTCTCTGGGGAATTGGAAGAAAAGGAGAGGATAGCCACAGTGGGCAGGGAGGAGGAGGAGGCTATTTTGATGGAAAACCCTCAGAGGCTTTGCATGTTTCCCATCAATTATACTCAAATGTCAAGTGTGGGAAATGTACAAGAAAGTTGTTTCCAGCTTCTGGATTGCTATTTTCCTATTTTTCCTTATATAGTGTTCCAGTGGAATTTCTAAGTATGGAGTTTTGGATTGGATAGGGTTTTAGTTTATATTGAATTGGTTTTAGTGAATTTTGTGCGCTCGACAACTTTAATTGTAGATTTTAAAGTCCCAGATTTCAAAATGTTGCTTGCTGCTGCTCTAGATGGGGTTTCTGCATTGATTGTGTGATAACTGCTAGAGCAGTTATGAAACTACTATGCCATTTTTTAAACTACCCCTTGTGTGAATCTTGGGGTTTCAAAATTACTACACGATCAAAACTTGAATGGAGATTCTCTAAATATGGGAAATGGTGGCATCAAATTTTTCTCCCAATACATTTCTAGTGATAAAATTGAAACATTTAATATTTACTAATACTATAAATTCAACATTTAATAATAAAGAAGGAAAATATATAAATAAATTTTTCAAAGAATGCAAATTAATAATTATTTGTATTTTCTATTGATTGGAACAATCAAATTGAGTGTTTATAGGTTTATAAATGTGTATATGTGTCCCTAAATCAATGGATAAGATAGTTCCAATTAAATGATCGTACCAAAAAAGTGGACATTTTAGTTATATTGGAGCTTTTGGCATTGGAAATTTTGCAGGAAATGAAAGAACAGGGAGAAACAGAGGATAAAATTCAACTACTTCATAGTGTAATAGGGGCATTTAGGCTTCTGACTGCTTTGATGGGGGTTAGTGGGGCTGGAAAGACAACACTCATGGATGTTTTGGCTGGAAGGAAAAAATGAGGATATATTGAAGGGGATGTTAGGATCTTTGGATTTCCCAAAAAGCAAGAAACATTTGCTCAAATCTCTAGTTATTGTGAGCAGAATGATATTAATTCTCCACAAGTAATAGTGAGAGAGTCCTTAATATATTCTACATTTCTTCGTCTTCCAAAAGAGGTTGATATCAACAAAAAAATTGTTAAGTCCCAAACTCAAATTTTGTATTGCATATTCAATCTTTACATTATTTGGTAGGATTCAATTTTTTATCCCTCACTAAATCGACTCATTTGAACTGCTATAGGCCTTTGTAGATGAGGTTATGGAGCTGGTAGAGTTGATAATTTAGGGGATACATTGGTGGGTCTTCCTAGTGTAACTGGTCTGTCAATAGAATAAAGAAAAAGGTTTGCAAATCCATCTATTATTTTCATGGATGAACCAACTTCAGGACTCAATGCTAGATCAACAACTATTGTCATGAGAATTGTTCGCAATACAGTTGATATAGGAAGAACTATTGTCTGTACAATTCACCAACCTAGAATTGACATTTTTGAATCTTTCAATGAGGTAGAAAAAATCTGAAATGGTTGTGTTTGATGTTTTTTTGTAATATACTTAAGGTAGTGATAACTGGTTCATTTGCGGTGCAGTTGCTCTTGATGAAGAGAGGTGGTCAAGTCATCTATGTAGGAACCTTGGGTCAAAACTCTGAAAATGTGGTTGAGTATTTTGAGGTAAGTTCATCTATTTATGACCATTTTTAAATAGGTGAAAGTTAATTAGGATACATTTGTTATTGATGTTACTAAAGATATAATCTAGTATAAGAGGGAAAAAGTGTTGTATAAAAGGTTTAACAAAAGTTTATTTTAAGTTTTAAATTATATTAAATTGTAAACAAATTATTATAAATATTTTTTATGAAAATATATATATCATGATAAAAAAAAAAGATTTTAAGATATAACATAATATAAGTGTTTTGATGAGAAGTTATATGTCATAATATAAATCTCTTACAATCTGAGATCTAATAAATAAAAGGAAAAGAAGTTAGAATAACAATTGCATTGAGACCTTACAACAAGGGAGAGTTCACAACAAGGGAGAGAAATTAAATTTCAAATTAGGAGATAAAAATGCAAAGAATTATGAAGATTAAATTGAAATCAATTTCTATGGATGAAAATTTATTTATGATATCTTTAAGGTTTTACGGACACCAAAATGAATCAGGGATAACTTCAAGGTGTTATTTTTTTCAATATGGTTTGTTATAGGCTATTCCTGGAGTGCAAAAGATAAAGGATAAACAAAATCCTGCTACATGGATGTTAGAAGTGAGCTCTATTACTGTTGAGCTTTCTCAAGGGATAGACTTTGCAGAATACTATTAGAACTCAACTCTTTCTAAGTAAGTGCCAGTTCAATTTAGGTTCTCTATCTAACTCATGAATTTTCAATATAATCAAATGATGATGGATGCCTTAATAATGCAGGACAAATATATCATTGGAAAAAGAGCTATGTATTCCAACTTATGGCACAAAAGATCTTTATTTTCCAACTCAGTTTTCACAATCTTTCTTCGAACAATTCAAAATTTGTCTATGGAAACAAAATTGGTCATATTGGAGAAGTCCAGACTACAATTTCATAAGAATTCTAACAAGTTTTGTATTTGCTATCTTATTTGGGTCTATATTTTGGATGGTTGGAGGAAAACGGTATGTGCACCATTGTACAACATATGAAAAATAAGTATATTTGTAAAGGTAATCTAACTTCTCAAGGAATTTCAAAGACATTAACAACAAATGTGTTTGCTTCAGGCATAACAATACAAATCTCTTGAATATCATGGGGGGGCTTGTATTGCGCAGTGTTGTTCATAGGAGTATCAAATTGTCAAATAGTACGACCTATGGTTGCAGTGGAGAGAATAGTTTTCTACAGAGAAAGAGCGGTAGGAATGTATTTTGCAATGCCTTACGCATTGGCACAAGTATGCAGATTTTCCTGGCTTATCTTTATGTTAATATGAAATGTTAGACCATGTTCTAATTTTTTCAAACATTTCATAATTGAACAACACATAGCATTACTAATACTACTTATCTTGGCCATGTAGGTGGCCATTGAGATTCCATACACCTTTTTCCATACACTTGTTTATTCCATCATACTTTATGGCATGATTGGTTTCGAATGGACATTCACAAGTTCTTGTGGTTTTTCTTCATCCATTTCTTTTCATTTCTGTATTTTACCTATTATGGGATGATGACAGTCTCAATCACACCAAATGCACAAGTGGCTGCAATTGTTTCAGGATTTTTCTATGTTCTATTCGCTCTATTTTTAGGATTTTACATTACTAAACAGGTAATCAATAATTTTTTTAGTATTTCTATCAACTCCTATCTACAAGTAAAATGTTTAAAACTAAAGAATTATCTCTTGCTTTTATTGGGTATTTAAGATATGGCCTCATGAAAAACATATTGATTTCCTCTGTATTGGTGCAAAAACTTCCAAAATGGTGGGTTTGGTATTATTGGATCTGCCCAGTAGCATGGACGGTTTATGGACTCATTATTTCACAATACGGAGACATCACCGAGTTCATAGAGGTAGATGGGAAGAAGCCAGGGACACCGCTGAATTAGTATTTGGCAGATTATTTTGGATTTAATAATGATTTTATGGGTCCTGTAGCTATAGTAATTTTGGGCTTCACTTTTTTCTCCGCATTTATATTTTTTTTTATTCAAGGGGTAAACACTTTTGACTGGAGCTATGAACCGGATACAACCATTCAACAATACCACCCCAACGGGGTTTGAACCTTGGTGGCAAGAACAATGCCACCTATAAACCATCACACCATGCCAATACCGGCTCCGCATTTATATTTGCCTTATTTATAAAATTCTTGAATTTCCAGCATCAATAAGGAGTTGATTTAAAATCTGTATGTTAGAATCTTTTGTAAGGTTTGCTCTCTCACCATATGATCAGCTCCGAAGTTTTGCAATTGCAATTGCTTCATTGTGATTGTGAAGGCTTTAATAAACATGTTTCCACATTTAGGATATCAAACAACTTATAAGGAGAAGTTAGAATATTAATCATGTGATGGGCAAGCCTTTTTATCAATTTTTTTTAAAAAAATCAAAATTTATTTAATTAGTATGTAATTTTCATATATATAAAATGTATGATTTAATTAAATTTAAACAAATATTATCAAAACATTAGAGATAAAATATTATCATTTAGTTAAACACATTTTTTCAAAAGGAGGTGGTGAATCTTCTTGGATATAAGAATTAATCCCTTTAAAGGTTTTTCCTAAGAGACTATCAGGAGCCATCCACTCATCTTGAGATTCCTAGCGAATAAGAGATACAAAAATCTCCAACAAGGTGGTGTAGGCACAGATCTTACCATATTCATAACAAAATTAGAGGGTTCGTAATTTGCACACACAATAATAGAAAGACTTCATTCTTGCAATTGGGATGAGATCTCTAACTTCTCTTTTGAATCACAACCATTAAATGAGCTTATACATACACTGTATCCGTACACAATAATATGGTAACAAGTGTATCCTAGATGGATGTTAGTATGATGCCAACAATAATCTCTTAACACATAACCACATAGTGGCCAACTCATTCATATATCACATATACACATAGTGACTAATTGACAATTGGTGGTGGATGTGACTTTACTACATGCATATTTGCATTACTTGATTCACTAGCACCTAAGTATGAAAGAACTTTTGTAAATTTACTATTTAATATGTTTAGAACTAAATTAATATATTTAAAAGATAAAAAATGCAAATACTTTTAAAAAAATTGGAAATATTTAAAAAAGGAAAAATCATTAATATTCTATTTTAGTCAAAACTAAATATTATAAACTGATGCAAAGTGGCAGGGGAAGCACCCAACTTGACACACTTGTTCAACTATACCCTTCAATAAGACAATCTGATCATACAACTTGACTCACACAATCAGACATCACCACAAGACTTGGGGATGATTTAGACACTCTTAATATGACAAAATATGAACAAAAAACTAGACTTTGCTCATAGAAACTCTCATTCCTCCATCGCTGCCATACTATCCATGCATTTCTTCTAGCACTCACCAATAGGACAGTCATGATAAAACTTTGTTAAAGGAAAATAATAGAGAAAGAAACCATGTTTTAGACTTCTTACATAGACCCTTATAGATGCCCAAAAACATAGGACCAAACACCAAGAGTAGGTGTATCAAATAACTAATTTACAAGCCACCAAAAGGCTTCATTTGGCTTGTGCAAAAAAGGAATCAACTTGTCAAGGCACACTGCAACACCCCTAATGCCTTTAAAACACTTCAACAGGCTCCCCAAGACCTTTTCCATGCTTTCCATCCATTATATTTACTCAAATACTCAAAAATCAACAAATAATGTATTCAAATGATCACATTTTGGATTGTACAAGGAAAAACCAGACCTAGGGCATCACATAACTTTTGTGAACCTCCATTTTTCACTCTAAAACAAATTTCAGCATGTAAAGGAGTCCTAAATCTACCAATCCACCAAGTTTTAGATTTTTCCCACAGTGGAAATGGGAATTACATCCATTTTGGTGACCAAACCCTTGTTTTGCAAGGTTCCAGACCCACTTTCACTAAAATTGATGTAACTTACTCAATACTTGATGAAATTAACTCAAATCATTTCCAAAAGAAAGAAGAATCTTCCCTCTTTCAATCCATATGTATTAGAAGAACGTAGAGTGAAGTACCAAACCGTACCACACACAAGAACAAGCAAAAATTCTGTAAAATAAGAAAAAAATAGAGTTTTCTTTGTATTGGTGCTTCAAAACTTCAACCTTCATGCCTCGACCCCATGGAGGCTTTATAAACATGTTCCCATCCTCCCCAATGTCCTTTAACTAATTTTGGAATAAAGGATCCATTGTTAAGGTGTTTACAACATTAACATGAGATTACATCATATTGTCAACATGACAACTTTGCATTTTGTGAAGCAACCTTTAATTCTAAACTCTTATGACTCCTAAAACCACTCTAATGGCTTCAAATAGCCTTATTACAACATTTAAACCCCAACCTTGCATATCCAAGCACAACTTTAGGATTTTTCCTTCTCAAGGCTTACATGACAACATTTTTGCACGATTGCAATTTTCTACATTTTAACTCCAAAACTTAAAGACTCACCCTAGATCTTACTCAATGGTCTTATTAGACCTTATTGAAGATGAAAACACTTAAAAGACTCAAAAATACTCTTCCTAACCTATTCACCATCAAAGGATCCAAAATGGAGGTTGAGGTGTAGGTGCTCTTGCAACATACACCCCCCTAGAAAAGACTCATGTGCCTCATGAGTTGTCCTTGAATTCACTGTCTCTATGCTTCATAAATGTGCCATTGGTTCACATATCCATTCCACTGGTTCATGTACATACTGGATTAACAATCTGCCCTGCACTTGTAGCATTTTGGAATGCATTGATACATGCATTTTCCCTCTTCTCTGTCCTTAGACCTACAAATAGTCTTTCATCCTTTCTTTGGCCATCATTTTATTTTTTACTGTGTTTTGAACCTGCATACAAACAAGGATTAGTAAAAATTTGTTTTGTCTTCCCTTCTTTGGCACCTTCATGCTTGCAACTATCTTTCTTGCACTATTTTTCTTGTCTTTCACTTATTGCATCTTTACCTTGCTTTGTCATTGTCAAATCAGACTTAGGTACTGTATTTCCTGCAAACTTTGTTTGTTTCTTAGACTTGGTCTTAACTATAGGGCATTCAATGGTTCCTACTAACACACTGTCATGCATGCTCTTTGCCAAATCACTTCTTACCCCTGTTTTTACCTCTACATCTATTATCCCTGCATTTTCAGTCTTAGAACAAATGAAAACATCATAATATTTGTTTTCCTTCATTACATTCATAGGTTCCTTCTTGCCACACATTATTACCTTTGCTTTACCTTTGATATCTTCTACAAGAGGAGTCAACACAAAAGAATGACCATCTTTAACTATGGTGTAGGTATTTTCCCTACCATCATATAAAGCTTTTTTGTCATATTGCCAAGGTCTGCCTAATAGGAGATGACAACAATCCATTGGAAGGACATCACACACAACACTATCATGATAACCACCAATCTAAAAATCCACAATAGCCTTTTCATTCACCAACAAAGATTGATCATCATTCAACCATGAGATCTTATAGGAACATTCATGAGGAATCTTTTTCAATCCTAACTTATTGACCATTTCACATGACACCATGTTTTCAGTTGATCCAAAATCAATGATCATTCTACATACCTTGTCCTTGCACTTACAATTTGTCTTGAAGAGACTTTTCCTTTGCAAAGGTACTTCCTCCTTTACTGCCTTCAAGATTGTTTTTCTCACCATCAACATTTCCCCTACTCTAGGATTTTCCTTCCCCATTGTAGAACAATGACTTTCACACTCCTCTTCTTGAACCAATTGTGCTCTCCTATCAATCTTCTTGTCTCCACTTGATGAACTACCAACCCTCTCAGGACACTTCCATGAAGGATGGCCAAACTCATTGCATGTGTAGCACCTTCCTACAAAATCATTAGAACCTCTACCAATACCAAACCTTCCTCTACCTCTAAAACCAAAACCACCTCTAGAATCAACATTGTGATCTTTACCTTTGTTTTCTCCTTCTTGATCTTCATTTGGATGCCGGATGTAAGAAGGGATATTTCCTGCACTCAGGACCACCCTTCCTCCTCACCATTTGTCTCCCTCTTAAGCTTCCTCCACCCATTTCATTTGATAACAATCTCATCTTAGGGTTAGCCAAACCAATTCATTCAGGCTGTTAAGCTCAAACCACTGTTATATCGGTAGTCTTTTTTCTACCTTTCATTCTGCTAGATGAATGTATCAAACTTAATGTAGAACCTTAGTACAAGACTTGTCCATTTTTCCTTAAACTTGCAATTTTAAACATTTGAACTGAAGGATCCGTAAGAATTTTCACCTTGAGTTTTGATATCATCTTGTCCCATGATGTGATCTTAGACTTGCCTTGTTTTCTCCTCTTAGACTGAAAGTAATCCAACCATACCAAAGCATGGCCTTGCAACTTAGTCTTTGCAATTTTTACTCTTTGCTCCTCAAGAATCTCATCACACTCAAAATGGTTATCTAATACAGCAATCCAATCAAGTAGTTCTTCATCATTTAAACTATCACCATACTTAGGAACATCAATTTTTACCTTGGGCTTATCATTCTTCACTACCTTTAGCAACTTTGCAATTCTTTGATCCTCTGGAGTAAGTTCTTCTTCCACATCTTCAAACTCCTCATCTTCCTCTTCTTTTGTCTCACTCTCTTCAACATCCCTTCTTTTGTTTGTCTCCAAGGCTATGATCCTTTCTTCCAACTCTCTAAGTTCCTTAGCATGTCTATCTTTCATCTCCTTCATCTCTTTAGCTATATCATTCTTCTTTGGAGGAATCTTTGAAATATATTCACTTCTTCTTCAACCTACAAAATGCAAACAAAATCTACTCCCTGCTCTGATACCACTATGATGTAGAGTGGCAGGGGAAGCACCCAACTTGACACACTTGTTCAACTATACCCTTCAATAAGACAATCTGATCATACAACTTGAATCACAAAACCAAACATCACCACATAACTTGGGGATGATTTGGACACTCTTAATATGAAAAAACATGAACAAACAACCAGACTTTGCTCATAGAAACTCTCATTCCTCCATCGTTGCCATACTATCCATGCATTCCTTCTAGCACTCACCAATAGGACAATCATGATAAAACTTTGTTAAAGGAAAATAATAGAGGAAGAAACCATGTTTTATACTTCTTACATAGACCCTTATAGATGCCCAAAAACATAGGACCAAACACCAAGAGCAGGTGTATCAAATAACTAATTTACAAGCCACCAAAAGGCTTCATTTAGCTTGTGCAAAGAAGGAATCAACTTGTCAAGGCACACCCCAACACCCATAATTCCTTTAAAATACTTCAATAGGTTCCCCAAGACCTTTTCCATGCTTTCCATCCATTATATTTACTCAAATACTCAAAAATCAACAAATAATGTATTCAAATGATCACATTTTGGATTGTACAAGGAAAAACTAGACCTAGGGCATCACATAACTTTTGCAAACCTCCATTTTTCAATCTGAAACAAATTGCAGCATGTAAAAGAGTTCTAAATCTACCAATCCACCAAGTTTCATATTTTTTCCACAATGGAAACGGGAATTACATCCATTTTGGTGACCAAACCCTTGTTTTGCAAGGTTCCAGACCCACTTTCACTAAAATTGATGTAACTTACTCAATACTTGATGAAATTAACTCAAATAATCACCAAAAGAAAGAAGAATCTTCCCTCTTTCAATCCATATGTATTAGAAGTCTGTAGAGTGAAGTACCAGATCGTACCACACACAAGAACAGGAAAAAAAATGTAAAATAAGAAAAAAATAGAGTTTTCTTTGTATTGGTGCTTCAAAACTTCAACGACCTTCATGCCTCAAACCCATGGAGGATTTATAAGCATGTTCCCATCCTTCCCAATTTCCTTTAACTAATTTTTGAATAAAGGAGCTGTTGTTAAGGTGTTTACAACATTAAAATGAGATTACATCATATTGTCAACATGACAACTTTGCATTTTGTGAAGCAACTTTTAATCCTAAACTCTTATGACTCCTAAACCACTCTAATGGCTTAAAAATAGCCTTATTACAACATTTAAACCTCACCCTTGCATGTCCAAGAAATTTTTTAGGATTTTTCCTTCTCAAGGCTTACATGACAACATTTTTGCAAGATTGCAATTTTCTACATTTTGACTCCAAAACTTAAAGACTCACCCTAGATCTTACTCAATGGTCTTATTAGACCTTATTGAAGATGAAAAAACTCAAAAGACTAAAAAATACTCTTCCTAACCTATTCACCATCAAAGGATCCAAAATGAAGGTTGAGGTGTAGGTGCTCCTGCACCATAAACTCAATATTTTACTCAAGATTTAATTCTAATTTTTTCTAATTTTTAAAATAGTTAAAATGCTCTAAGTTAAATATTTAAAGTAAAAAGAGTAACATGAAAAAATCATAGTTGTCACTTCTGATGACATAATATAAATGTTGAGGAAAAAAATATATGCATATATTAGAATTTTTATAAGTCTTTTAAAGATATATTTTGTATAATTGTTTTGAAATTTAACAAAAAACAATTGGTGTGATAAAATGTCAAGGATGAATCTTTCACTTGCAAACTTCTACAATTTATATTGAAAAATGATTTGATGTTAATGGGCCCTTGGTTTGTTGGTGAAGTTGAAAGGTTTTAAATGAGCCCACTAGGGATCAAGTCTTGTTGAGTGCAAGGGTCCGATGTGGATGAAACAAGAATATGTTTAATTATTATATTTATTCTCTTATAAGAAAAGTGAGATAAAATGGAACATTTTTTTTAATTATTTAGAATAAATTTAGTAGACATATGGTTCTCGTTAGTAAGTTTTGTAATGAATATGAAGAAATTTTTAACTATCTTTTTAAATAGAATATATAATATTCTGATGAAGTGATAAATTGTGACATAGGTTAAATGATATCAAATGAACAATTATAAAAAAAATGAATCAAAATAGTTAAATTAGTATTTTAGGAGTTTAAAAAATTAAATATAAAAGAGTAAGGGTGTTTAGTTTTTAAGGATTAATGTTGAAGGATAAGTTTAATTAAGGTTATGGTTGATTAAAAATAGGCGCCTTGAGAAGGATATCTCTCAGTGTACTTTACATATATTTTTAAAATGTAGGTATGCTAGTTTAAAAAAAAATGGAAACACTAGCAAAAGAAATTAATGATCAAAACCTTAACAAATTTGAAATATATAAAAAATTAATGGTTAGAAAGCTAAGAGATACCTTGACATTATTGTGGTATTTTTTAACTCAACATTGAAAGACATGTAAACCTAATGGAGAGCACACTCAATATTTAGTAATTCTTACAATTTACAAAAAAACACCTATAGACACCTAAAATTATCACTAGGCCTGTGACTTTATTAAAACCCCTTCATCATCCTTGATAATTAAATAATATTAATTATTTAATTATTATATCTAATGTCATAAAGTATTCTATTAATTAAATAATCTAAATTATTTAATTAATTCATTTTATTCTTCTATATCCCCTTTTGATTAGTTAAATAAATTTATATTTATTTAATTATTTGTCACTTTACACTATACTTAAAAAGTTATGTTAATTATTCACTTTTAGCTTTTCTGTCACAAGTTAATTAAATTTTATTTAATTAAATGACTCATATTTGTTTCTCACTTTTTGAATTAAATTTATATTTAATCAAAAAGTTAATTTTCCTTTTCCTTTTGCATTTAAATAATGTTTCCATTATTTGAAAAATGTAATTTCCCTCTCAAATTGAAGTGATTTTTGTAAAAATCAATCAATTTCCTCATTCTTCCATCAGTCTTGTTTCGTTCATCCATTGTTTGAAATAAAAACCATTTAATCTCAATCATCCATTATACATTAGGCTCTCTACAAATAGAACTATTATTTATCATTTTTGTATCAAGAGAATATAGGCTGCCATGCTATTGAGAAATATTTGATATTTTGCTTTGTCTGAGTCATAGGCTTGTTTAGTGCATACCTACAATATGAGGGCATTAATTACTTGGAAGAAAAATGGAGAAGGATAATGTAGGTGATGTAATGGAGGTGTAAAGATTATGGTTCAAATGTCCAATACTTGAATATAAAACTTAAACTTTCATTTGTTGAAGACCGGAAGATTAAAACTACTAATAGTGTCTTTGCAGGGCTCTCATTAATTTCTTTTATTCTAACTTCCTGCTTTCACATGGGATAATTAAGGGTGGGTCTAATTTTCCTTGAGGTGGTAGGTGTATGCTCTCACCTTGTGCAAACTTGATGATCAAAAGCAAAACCCATCATTTTCTTTTGTTTTCATATGAGGGGTTAATGAACCAGTGTCTTCTGTGCTTGAGATGTTAGGTGTATGCTTTCATCTTGTGAAAACTTGGTGATCAGAAATCAAAACCATTGTTCTTGTTGTGTTAATCCCTCATATGGGCTTTCCTAAGAGACACATTTGTACAAAGAACTTGAAGGCAACTCCGACCGCTTTTTCACTCGGGCCGGTATATAAATGGATAAGACTAAATTGTCAAGTCCTCATGGTATGTAGGCCTTAGTTGTATAGTGTCATTTAAAACAAGGTACTACCATAAAATGTAGAAGATCCCCTAGTAGGAGTGATTAAAGCCTAAGTGGCTTGCTAGATGCTTGCAAGGTGCCATGTCCCTGAGTATTGACTAAGAACCATTGTTTTAGCAACCCATAAACCTTTTACTTTCTAGTGCATGAATGATTATTTTGAAGCCGCCCTACGTTCCTCTATTCATTTTAGAGATAGGAAATCCCTCAAGGTTTTTGGATCTTAGGGGGTAAGAGATCTTGGTGTGCTTGTGTCGTGTAAGGGGGAGCCAGTGTCACCAAAATCTCTACTTGTTTTCTTTGTTTAAGTGTTGGAGAAATCCAAGTAGGTACTCACAAGTAGTATCCACTTTCCAACCTAGGTTGTGATTGCTTACAAGTGTTCTCAATTTTTTTCAATACCAGTGCAACAATTTTGGGACTAACATAAGCCCTTAGACGTTTTCTGATTTTGTATCTGAGCCACTAAAAAATTTGTTGTGTTTTGCATGTGTGTTCAAACAAATATTGCCAATACAAATCAAAAACCACACTTGACACTTACAACATTTCAACCTTGAAACAAACTAGGCCTACATATCCAGAACAAGCTTAACCTTTAAATCTATTTAGACCAAGGACTTTCTCACCTCATTCTTACCATTACCCATTTATCCATCACCTCATCTTTTTGCATTAGACATTTCCCATAGGTCAAATTTTTAGGTCATCCTTTTAGCTTGCATAAACCTATTTATTAGGAAATTCATCAAACTTAGACTAGACCATAGCTCCAAATCTGTATTCTCTTGACCTTATCTTTTAGAAAATAATCATCCTAGTCCATTATCATTTGGCTTGGTTCCCCATATCATCAGTCTAGTTTGAGACCACCTTATCAACATATTCTATCAATCTTTACTATACCCAAGGTCATTGATAATCGGATTAGTTGTTATACCTATCTTAGTTTGATTAGCAACCATATCTTAGGTTCATCAGAGGTTTTAGTCTTCATCCTAGATCATAGTACTCCATCCCTTCGTCTCACATCTTGTATACCCTATTCATATACATACTTCTGATTTTGATCATTATGACATTACCTTATTCATATCTTGACTATTGTCACTTTGACTCTTAATCATTGTATCATTATTAGGCATCCCTATATCTTCAAAAATAAAAAAAACATAGCAAAGGTGCATACCTTCCATTGCATTCGCATCTCTTAGGCCTCATACTATCCACCAACATGTCTTCCATTCACCTTGATATGCTTCCTAGTCAAGTTGAATACCAATTACTTTGCAATAGTCAATCCCAACAAGCCATAGACTTCAAAAGATAATTCATCAAATCCAAATACCAATCAACCTCAACCCATGGTTAACTACCCACATACCCTTCTTACCAAAAATCCATAAGCCCTATTCATTCATCCATATATCCTCACTATCAAGAGTCATTTGGCACATCCATTAGTCATCTTTATCCTAACCTTGACAAGGGAAACCAACCTTCCACAAATCTATTTTGAGACTCCACATCCTATCCCAACCAACCTTCCATAAATCCATTCCAAGCCCCTACCTCCTATACTGGTCAACCTTCCACTAATCCATTCCAATCCACTACATCCCAATCTACTATAGCATCCAATAAGACCATGGTAATTAATGCTCTCCAAGGATGACTAGCAAGGAAAATTGTTCAACTTTGAAATGAAAAGAAAGACAATCTAGTCAAATTGATACTCATACACCATCTAGCCATCTGTCACAATCATGTCTGCCATTTCTTGCCAATCCCAAAAAGGATTTTTCCATTGAAACTCCATCATTACCATGTTCAAATATTGAGTACATTGAAGAAAACCATATCGTTCCACTGCCTAAATTATCAGACATATGTCAAGAGCATGATCCAAAGCATGACAAAATAAACCTCAAAACAAATCAAGATCAAGTTATCCATGATAGCCCAATCGTACATCAAAATCTTAACCCTTTTCATGACATCCACATTTTAACCACATCCACCATTGAAGATGAGACAGTTGCTCCCATGGGACACATAGATGATCTTCCTCTAGAACAAGAGTCTCCTACTCTAGACATATTTGAAAATGATCAAGCTATAGATGAATTCACTGGACTCTATGATAATGACATAAGGAAGGTTTCCACATCAACTTGGAAGCACCAATATATTTTGAAGAACCTTCAGAATCCAATGTTTCACAAAATAAAACCAAATATATCAATTAGAAATATATCCAACATTTCAATGAAGCTACAACGTCTTATCAACTAGGGTCATCTATCTTTGTCAGACCAGGCTTTCTTGTAGATGAGAAATATTGAGTAATGATCTCCACATGCACAATGAAGCATTATCATCTTTCTTCCAGAATAATAAATACCCCATCACAAATAAAATATGCCATAGCATGTAGTATCAAGGAAAAGGACTAGGTTTAGATGAGCAAGGAATTCTAGAACTAGTACAATTTTAGGAAAATTTTAGGCATCAAGGTCTTGGCTATTCTTTAATCAATAAATCTAATGATGATAGTGGTACCTCCTCAATATTGGGGGGAAATTTATTTGATACAAACATAAAAATGGAGGCCATGAGTAGTCCTTCTCATAAGGTTGTTTCCAACACTCCTTCCATCCACACCATAAACCATCGATCCAACATGAATAAACCTTCCATTGGAACCAACAAAAAGAAAATTATTACAAATCCAAAGTTAAAAGTAAAATGCCAAAGGTCATTGAATAAAAAAAAAATACAAGTGGAAAAATAAAGTTAAAATAGATCCCAAAGAAAAATGGATCAAGCAAAGAAAATAGTCAAAATGTACAAGTCAATCAAAATGTGGAGCCACAAGAAAAGAGGTTTCCCACATTTAAAAAATGTCCACCTCCTTCAAAATGGTCATCATGCAAGGCATATAAAAGTGTTAGTTCTAAACATTATCCCAATCTAACATCCAATCTCCATCATCCATCACCCCAAGTTTGGCGATTGAAAATTCCTACATCTAAAATGCCAAACACATCTACCATCATCCATCATAATCCTACATCGCACCTAAAGTCTAAAAGACATACCTCACAAATTTGTCACATATTGGCAACAAATATTTATTGTAAGGAATCTCATGACACTCTATCATGATGTGTGTATTCTAATAAGGCTGACTCTAGTATCAACAAGGATCACAATGACATCAATCAGTTGTATGCAAGTGCTATGATCCTAACAAGACAAATACTTTATAAAATGTCATTAATGGAATATCGTGGCCCTAATCTCTACATCAACACCATCAATGGATTCAAAACATTTAGTAATCATCTAAAATAGTAAGGGAATCTAGAAATATCAAAAATACCAAAAAAAAGGAAAAAGAAAAATAAAGAAAATAGTAAAGAGAAAAAGTTCATCCAATAGTGAAAACTATTTTTTATGGTGTTTTGGATAAGGACCATGATGAAAACTTTGAAAAAAGGTGCCATGTGTAAGAGAAATTATCTATGTGGACCATTACACTTGGGGACAAGTTGTCTCATCTCCCATTCCCTTCGCATGACATTTCTTATGACATTTCTCATGAAATTTCCATCTATCCATTTATTCCATATAATTTTCCATCCATTTTCCCAACTACTTTGGTCTTGATAAGGACTGAGGTACCAAACATAAATCATTCTTTGGAAAAACTCTTGACATGTCTATCCTCTAGTTATACACTATTCATGAAATATCATGTCATTACCTTCATAGCCTCATTATCCCTATGTGACACTGTCCTTGGAGACCAAATGATAATTCTTCCAACCCATAATCCTCCTATCTCAAATATTTTACCAAAATCAATCTATTATCCTTTCATACCTATTTCATATCTTGGTTTTCCCTTGTCAATGGTCTGAGGATTCTCCATCATCCCATCTAATCCTAAAGAAACCCAATCCATACAATCTTGCTATGCAACCTAGTGCATCATCCAAAACATTCTTTGGCTTCATTTCTAGCCTAGCTACAAATCTTGATCCTTTATTCATATTATCATCATTCTCATGTTGTTTCAGGATGTGTCCTTCCCACGTCAAACAACATTGTCATTATCATCATCACCTATCAATTGGTTTTCAACTTGACTAGGAGTAGGGTCTTGGTTGTCCTTGGATTCTTGTGCATGCTTGCTCACTTGCTTGTAGGAATCATTCACATGCATTTGTCATGATCCTTAGAGTTTTCAACCATAATAAACTAGTCTTATATGTGACTGGGGGAAATTTCCCAACACCTAGCTTCATTGGATTCTACACTTGTCATTAGAGATCAACACATTCAAAAAAGACAAAAAAATAAAAACATTCAAAAAAGACAAAAAAATCAAACATTTGAAAAAGACAAAAAACAAAACATTCGAAAAAGATAAAAAAGTCAAAACAGTCAAAAAAGACAAAAATCAAAACATTTGAAAAACGTAAGTTTAAAACCAGTGAGCAAAAATATTAGAAAAGACAAAAGAGAAAACATTCAAAAAGACAAATAAAATTAAAAATATTTGAAAAGAAAAAAAAAAATTAAAAAAGACACAAAAAATCAAATATTCTAAAAAGACACAAAATCATAAATGACAAAAGAAGAATTACAAAACCCTCAAAATAAAAAGGGTAAGGTGCAGGATCATGATAGGCCAAAAAGTGGTGATATGATGGGTATGTGTAGGGTATGTGGCTGACGACTTTTTATTTACCCAAAATTGATGAAACGAAAGGGGTTTTTAAAGGAAATTCTCAATTTTCCACCAATATAAATTATGCTTTAATTTGAATTTAATAAATAATTATTATTTATTTTCTATTTGATTTACAACTAAAGTCTTGATTGATAGGCTGATTGAAAAACATCTATAACCTTCAAGCGGTATCACCTTTTTTGAATCCAAAACATGTGTCACATTCTATGCTTTGCATAATTATGGGATTAAAAATAAATAAATTGAATTTCATGAAGTTTTGACCAAGTTAAGGTGGTTAGACATTTATTTTATATTTTTAAAAAGTTATAACAAAAAATCAATTAATTATTTACTTGGAAACAAATTACAAAAATATGCATCACACCTGACATGAGTCCTACTTATATCTAAAATCTTAGAAAATAATATCATTTTATTGTGGTTAGGTAATAAATAGATCTTACTTATTTTTTCCTAAATTTAAGTACTATTGCATTAAAAATTTAATCACCAAATAGATTTAAAATAAAAACCTAGTAGTTTAGAGAAACCAGCATTCAATTTGATACAAATCTATTTCATATATTTTGAAATAATATAGATAACTTATTCAAATTTTTACGTCAAGTTTCCTAACTCTGATTTTTTTGAATTTTTTGCCACTTAAGGGCCCGATTTTTCCATGATGATCCTGCACATGCCCAAAAAAATCAAAGCATGTTAAAACCCAAAAACATTAAGATAACTTTCAAAAAATCCCAAAAATAGAGTCAAAGTCCGTCATGGTAGTCTTTGTCATTGTCGAGCTATGTTGCCTCTGCGATTGGACATAGGAAAGGCTATCTTTTGATGTACCCATGAGACATTAGGTTAGTACTTTAGGTGTTGTCAAATAAAATCATGATTCGGTCCTTTGTTATTGAAATAAAGTTAAGGGTCATGTTGAACTACAAGGTCCTACACATTGCTATGTAGGAAAGGCCATCTATCGATGAGCCCTCGAGGCCCTCTAGGTCAGACTTTTAGGGTTCGTTGGGTCATTCAAAATAAATCGAATATTATCAAATCAAATGTGAAATAATCATATGAAATTTAAATGCAAATCTTGAATCAACAAGACAAGCAAGCCAACAAGTCTCCAAGTCAAATAAGTCATTTTTCAAATCAATCAAACCAATAAAATCAATCAAAACCAATGGTCTTATATAGGATGTGTCCTTCTTGAAACTAGACCTTCTCACTATAACACTTTGTGATTTTCCTTATACAAGTAGTTGGATGATTGAAACCATACTTGATGTCTTATATGACATGTTTCTTCTCTTGAAACCAAGCCTTGTCAAAACAGTCCACCCATCACTCACTTCATCCCTTAACACATTAGCAAACACTTATTGGAAACACTCTAAATGATTGTTGACTTTGTTTAATTATTTTGTCTTATCTTTTCAACTTTTCTTTTTGGATCATGTTACTAGCTACCTCGAGGATGTCCCATGAAGGATTTAGAGGAGAAATGATGTCTCATGACTCTTCTTTTATTTGATTGTTGTCTGTAGTATGTCTTGAAAAAAAGACTGGGGCAACTTTTCCCTTAGTATGAGTTAGGACATTCCTCGTCTATGACTGTCTGTTTTACAAATGGATGATGTTGCACATGCCTTGGTCTATATCATACCATGTTGTTTGTTTTCCATTTGTCACATTTTATTTCCCAATGATGATAAAATGCAAAGCATTGCTTGGAAAAATTCATCTTTACATTATCTCAATTAGCGTCATGCTAACTCTCATTAACATTATGCTCACACCCATCTTTTCCACACTAACATTTCGTCTATCTTTCATCCTCTAGTCTTATCATCCATTTCGAGGGCACTCTCGTGTTCTCTGAATCTACTTGTCCTCTCGAGGGGGAATACCACTACCTCCTCATCATTCTTCCTCACCCTATTTACATCGTGGAATGTTTTGACGAATTTTCTTTGACATAATGCGATAAATTACATTATATAAAAAAGGAGCAAATGTAGAGACCTAAAATTATCACTAGGTTTGTGACTTTATTAAAACCCCTTCATCATCCTTGATAATTAAATAATAATAATTATTTAATTATTATCTAATGTTGTAAAGTCTTCTATTAATTAAATAATCTAAATTATTTAATTAATTCATTTTATCCTTCTATATCCCCTTTTGATTAATTAAATAAATTATTTATTTAATTGAGTCACTAATATCTTTGACTTCTATAATTAAATAAATTTATATTTATTTAATTATTTGTCACTTTCCACTATAATTAAATAATTATGTTAATTATTTAATTATTCACTTTAGCTTTTCTGTCACAAGTTAATTAAATTTTATTTAATTAAATGACTCATCTCTTTTTTCTCACTTTTTGAATTAAATTTCTATTTAATCAAAAATTTAATTTGCCTTTTCCTTTTGCATTTAAGTAATGTTTCCATTATTTGATCTCAAATTGAAGTGATTTTTGTAAAAATCAGTTAATTTCCTCATTCTTCCACCAGTCTTGTTTCTATCTTATCTCGTTTGTCAAATTTCATCCATTGATCGAAATAAAAATAATTTAATCTTGATCATCCATTTTGCATTTGACTCTCTATAAATGATTCCTGCCACTATCATTTTGAGGGATTCAATTTTATCTAGAATTATATTGAAGCTATCATCTTCAAAATTTTGCTATCATCTACTAAGGCTAATATTTGCATACTTGACTGAGGGCAACAATATTTACAACAAAATGGAGAAGGATAATTGAGGTCATTCAATGGAGGCATGAAGATTTTTGTGCTTGATTGTTTTTTGTTATTTCCTTCCATGCACTTCTTTTTTCTTCATTATTAGATCATGATGATATTAGAATTAATGTAGACTCTGAAAAATGCCCTAGGCTTGCTAACTGATGATCCTAGTTTTTGGTCCAATTTTGGGTAGAATCTATAGTTTATTTGTTGGCATTTGTCATGGAATTTGATGTTAAATGTTGATATTTTCATAACGTTTCCCTCAAACCATAGACATTGGGCTTAAATCCTATCTCTGCAAGTTTTAATAACATTGGAATATTATGTGGATTATCTATATTGATTTTGCATGTGGTTAATGAATGTTCCTTAAGGTGGTTATAGATGTGCAGTTATTATGTGTACTGACCTTGCCATGCATATTTAATTTAAAGATGCTAAGTTGAGGAAGACACCGCTAGCTAGGCATGCACTATAACGTCCAACAAAGGAATCACTCAAGGTCAAAGGAGGTCAATGATAGAAGATTCCTCATGCAACTGAATGTAACCGCCTTGTAGTGGACTTTAATGATTGAGCATTCGTGGGCATTATTGCTGTGCTAAATTTGCATTTGGACCTGCATTTTTGACCAGATTCCATGCACGCATAACCACCATCGCTCCATTTTCTCTATTTTTCCTAAGTGGCATCCTCCCAATCATGGAGTTGACTGCCTTGTTTAGCTGATAGTATAAATAAAGATCTGATGCTCCATCGCCAAAAAGGTTGTACATTTTGATATTGTACTTGCATTCTCAAGTTTTCAGTAATACAAATACATTACTCCTTTGTACTCATGATTTATAGTGAATAAAATAAAGTTGAGTTTGAGCATTTGATTTCTCATTAGTTTTAGAGGATACTTATCCAAGGGGGCCCACTTGGTGAATAATCGGTCTTCTTAGTTTAGTATTACTTACTGTTTAGTACTTAGAAATATGGCACTGACTGTTCTTGCGGCCACTAGAATTCCATTCTATTACTATTCCTACAGCCAAAGTAGACATAATAATGCTTTGTTTGTTGCTTAGATTTTCATTCCTATTATGCATTTTAGTTTGATGTAGTTGTTGATTGATGATTGGTATTTATGGTATTCCTTTCTAAGCAATTTAGTTTTAGCATTTTGTGTTCCTTAGCTATAGAATGAAATGACTACTTTGAGTTCCTAGTGCACATACTGTGCTAACCCATTTCAAGTTCATGTCCTTGGGTTGACAAGTTAAATGCACCTTCATGATGATTGAAATAACTATTCATATTAGATGCCCAATATCTGAATCATGGCTATAAGGGCTTAGTTATTAAATCATTGTAGGAGACCAACATTTTTGGTGTCGTTGCTAGGGATGGTGCCAAACTAGGGAGTCTTTTGGAGTCATTGGTCATTTTTCTTGCTATAGTGTTTTTGGAAGTTGTTCTTAGTATATCCTCATTTAGGAAGTAATGAACCCCTTATTCTCTACCAATTCTTTGTGTGAGTTGACTGATAGTGAGTGATACCGCATGCATAGAGGAAGGAGAAGGGATGCTTATGGGAGATTCCTTCCCAACAATCCTAATCCATTCTAGGTAGTTGAATATTAGAACCTACCAAGAGAAGAAGAAGAAGATCCACACCTCTTTGTTGATGCATATCCTAATCTGACTAGCTCTGAAGTCTCCTCTGAAGATCAAAATTAGCTTGAGAACCCCTTTACTTTGGAACTACATCAACTAGGCATGGGTGATGCAAATAAGAACATACCTAACCAACCAACTTTTCCTTTCCCCATTGCCCATCAAAATGAAGTTGACAACATCAAGAACATTCCTGCCTCAACACTCCTCAAGTTTTATGGAATTGTCATAAAAGATTCTGATACCTTTTTATTTGAGTTTGACATACTCAATAGGAGTTATGATTATACTACTGATGCCAATAGGCTTAAGCTATTTCCTACCACTCTAAAAGAGGCTGCATTAAGATGGTTCAGTAGCCTAGGAAAAGATACTATGAAAACTTGGGAAGACATGACAAAATTCCTTGATAAATACAAGGAATATTGTAGGGGCAGTGACATGAGAGGAGGTGACATTTTCAAGATGCAACAAAAGGAAGATGAGAGCCTGGAAGATTGCATTGCAAGGTTTTTGTTTTTCCTACAAAAATATCCACACCATACACTTAATAAAGACACACAAAAGTTGCTTTTCCTGAGAGGAATCAATGATAGTTGCACTAATGCCTTGGACCTCACGGGAGGAGAACTATCTCCCAAGTTTCCTGGGAAGATATCAAGAAAATATGCCATAACTACTCTAGGGCAGCTTCAAAGAGAGGAAGAGCTTACCAATTTACCATAGGTAAGTAACTACTAGTGGAGTTTCAAGAATGAAGATTACTCATTTTCTGGAAGACTTCAAGCAAGAAATTATAAATAATCTAGTTACTCAACTAGATACACTTCAGGCTAAGAAGAAGCAAGAGGAGGCAAAAACAATGTTGACAGAGTATTTCCTCCACTACAAGGATTGTAGATGTAAGATAGTAGCCAATCTTGAAAGCCATCAGATTCCACTTGAGTTCAAGCCAATCCAAATTGAAGAATACCAAGTCTACTATGTTGCACAAAGGAAGCCTTGGGCTCCAAGACAAGGTATACCACCAGATCCACTATCTTATGCTGGGCCATATTTTAATTCGTATTCATCTGGTAACCAATGACAACCCCCAAATCCACCCAGTTATGGAGGATATCCACCACAGCCTTGGAGTAACCCTCCAAATTATTGGCTCAATCATTAAATTTCTCCACCCTGATGGAAGCAACCTCAGGAGAATTGGCAGCAATTTCAAGGGCATTGGCAACCACCTCCAAGAAATTGGCAACAAACAAATCAATGTAGAGGACAACAATGGACTACTTAGAAAAACAGTTACATGCAACCACCTTCTTAGCCTCAACAACCTGCTATAATGCCTCCACCTGCTAATCCAAACTCAAATGCACCTAAACCTACTTAGCTACTAGCTCAACCCACACCCAATCCAAATAACAAACCAACAATAGCAACCTGCATACTCTGCTGATTCAAATCAATTCCCTACATATGCTATGAGTGTACATGACATCCACTTGCATTCAAGAACTACTCTACCAGCCCCTTCCAAGCCTATTATCACTCAACTTCCTATGGAAGAGGAAGATGAACCTCTGAATGATCCCATTCAACCAAGTGTACCTAAAAATCCTGAACCAGTCCAAGTCAAGTAGATTGAACAAGAACCACCATTTCCTCAAAGATTGGAAGTTACCAAGAAGAAGGAAGAAAATGAGGATACAACTTTTGATATCTTGGATCAACTAAAGCATATATGTGTCTAGATACCTCTATTTCAGGCCATAAAGTATGTTCCAATCTATGACAAGGAAATCAAGTAGGCATGTCTCAAGAAGCTAGGTAGGAAAAAGAAGGACCTAAATATAGTTCATGTGGTGGGACAACTAGTTGACATCATGTTGGGAAAAGCGACTATCCTGAAGTATAATGACCTAGGTAGTCTTGTGGTAATAGTTGTTATAAACAGGGTCCGAGTAAAGAATGCTCTTATTGATTTAGGGGCAACAATAAATGTAATGAACAAAGACATACTACAACAACTAAACATTGTAAGCATGAGATCTACTCCTACTATTTTGCAGCTTGCTTATAGCTCTACTATTAAGCTTGATGGTGTAACTTGGAGGATCTTGTGGTAGTTGTAGACTCCTAGGAATACCCAACAACCTTTATGATTCTTTCTCCTAAAGCTACACTAGGCAGGTATCCCATTATTCTTGGAAGACCTTGGTTAGCAATTGCAGATGTATACATTGGATATCAATAAGGTGACATGACCATTTCAAATGGGAGGAGCACTAAATTTTTTGTTCTTTATCCACCTGCTCAGCCATCTCATGATGAAGATAATCCCATATGGCCACATGTTGGTGAAGAGGTCAAGGAAGTTAATTCTATGGTGTAGCTTATGATGCTAGGAAAAAACTCTTTCATGCAGCTCCAAGATGAGGATGAAGTATTGACTAACATCATTCAAAACCATTGTGAAGTGGAGGAAGCATCATCTTCTCATTGTGCTACTCCAATCAAGATACTTCTTCCTGCTCTTCCTGTAGCCACTGTTCCTACATATGTTCTTCCTACAACAACAGGGATGTCCCATACATTGCTTCCATATGAACTAAAGGTACCATGTGTTAATGAAGTAGCCATGATAGAGTTAACTACACAAGTATTGGTGTCAGAAAGAAAATATTTGAATGTTAATAGTAAATTAAATGAAGAACAACGATTGTTATTGATAAACCTATTAAGGACCCATCAACATGCATTTGTGTGGGATTATCATAATATGAAGGGATTTGACCCTAAACTTTGTACACACAAAATTTACATTAGAGATGATTGCACCCTAGTAAGAAAGCCACAAAGAAGAATTAACCCTACACTAAGAGAAATTGTAAAAGGAGAACTACAAAAATTACTAGATGGAGGATTTATCTACCCTATTTCAGATAGTCGGTGGGTGTATTTATTAGTGATTGTGACCAAGAAAGGAGGGAAATGGAAATTTTGTGTTGATTATAGGGAATTTAATGCTGCCACCAAGAAGGACCACTTTCCCTTACCCTTCATTGATCAAGTTTTGGACACACTTGTAGGAAAGCAATATTTTTCTTTTCTAGATGGATTCAATGGCTACAACCAGATCCAAATCGCACCAGAGGACTAGGAGAAGACCACATTTACCTGTCCATGGGGGACCTATTCCTATTCGATACTCCCATTTGGCTTATGCAATGCACTTGCAACTTTTTAGAGGGCAGACATTAGCATATTCTCAGACATTTTTTGATTGCATGAAAATTTATATGGATGACTTTACCACTTTTGGTGTTGATTTTAATCAAGCATTAGAAAATATCAAGAGAGTCCTACAAAGATGTGAAGACCAAAAATTGTCCTTAAATAGTGAAAAGTGCTTCATGATAATGTAGGAAGGTGTAGTTATTGGCCACTACATCTCCCACAAGGGAATTCAAGTAGATTCTACAAAGATTGAGGTAATCACAAATCTTCCCACACCTGCAAAATAGAAGGATGTTAGGAGTTTCTTGGGTCATGCAGGGTATTATAGGAATTTCATCAAATATTTCAGCAAGGTAGCAGCACCATTGTATACTATTCTTTGAAAGATGTTGAATTTCAGTGGACTGAAGCCTGTGACAAGGCATTTTCTGACTTGAAGGCAACTTTGAATCATGCTCCTGTACTCAAAGGGTCTAATTGGGAGCTTCCTTTCCACATCCATACTGATGCATCATATTATGCCATAGGAGTAGTCTTAGGACGAAAAGGAGCAGTTGAAAATGTCATTTACTTTGTTAGAAAAGATTTACAAGGAGTTGAATTCAATTATATAGTGATAGAGAAAGAAATGCTGGTAGTAATCTATGCACTGAACAAATTCAGACATTACATAACAGGCTACAAAATATTTGTGCACACTGATCATGCAACCATTAGATATCTCATGAATAAACCTTTGATCATAGGTAGATTGACAAGATGGTTATTGTTGATGTAGGAGTTTGATATAACCATTGTGGATAAGCTAGGAAAGGCCAATGTTGTTGCATATTTTTTTTCAAGGCTATCTATATCAGAAGATAATCAACCCATAGATGACTCTTTTTCTAATGAGCATTTATTCTCCTTTAGTTTACAAACACCTTGGTATGTTGACATAGCCAATTATTTGGTCACAGGTAGATTTCCTTCTCAATTCTCTCCAAAAGAAAAAAGGGCACTCATTGAAAAATCTTTTCCTTTCTCTTGGATTTCTAGATGTTTGTTTTAAACTGGACCAGACCATGTCATGAGGAGATGTGTGAGAGAAGATGGGACATATGAAATTTTGCATGCATGTCACAACGAACCATGTGGATGACACTTTGTAGCCAAGAGGACAATAATGAAGGTTTTGAACACATGATATTATTGGCCAACACTCCATAAGGATGCAAGAA